>MQRK01182200.1:86502-102872 GCA_001938485.1 Girardia tigrina
ATATATATATATATATATAAATGTAAATGTAGGATCACTACAGTAAGGTTATATTTCTATATTTCTTTGTTACAAAATAAAGGCAATTAAATTTAATTTTTCATTTATTTAATTTTGCAAATTTCCATGAGAAATTTTTATTTATTTTTTAAATTATTTAAAACTTTTATTTAACACCACTTCTTCTGACACTCACTTATTCTTATATATGATATATAGTATGTATCTTATTTTTTTATGATGCGATTTCCTCTTTTGTTTTCCAGTCTTTACAAGTGAGTCGTACTGTAAGGGACTGGATCCTTTAATGTGGAATCGAGAGGAGAGATCTGTTTAAGATTCATTAATTTATTATTTATATTTATTTAGTTATTTATTTTAAATCATAAATTAATGTATGACTATAATAATTATTTATAATGAAATTTGAAATTCTTTGGCGATTATATTATTGTAATTAATCTAATCCAGATCAAAGTCACCTAATAGCCAAGAAAAAGGTAATTTATTGATCCTCCAGTAGAATAAGAATTCTTTACTTGATTATAGACTCTCATTAAATTTCATATTCGAATAAATCCCATTGTACTCCCGATCCACTACGATCCAGTGAAATAACATTATTATTTAACAATTTTCTGATCTTATCTTGTTCTATATCGGATCAATTTTATCAAAAGTAACTTATTTTCTTTTGTCCTTTAATATCATTTGATGTTCTAGTTTCATGATATTGTCTGATCTTCGTTTATTTTCATTTCGTTCATAGTTGATATTGATTAATATAAATTTATTATATAAATTTAATTTTAATTATTTTTCTTTTCTTGGTAATAATTAATTTATTGGTTATAATTATTAATCAGTCAGCACACTTTGAAAATAGTAATAATAATAAAAATAATAAAATAATAATAATTATAATAATAATAGTAATTATGAAAGAATTTATTACAAAATTATCATTTAATTAATAAAGATTTTTTTTAAAAAAAATCATCAAAAAACATTACAAAAATTGTGAAATATTAATAATTAATAATTGTTAATAAAAATTTTAATTTTTATAAGAATAATAATTATTATTTTTTTTCTTAAATCGAATAAAATTTGATTCAAAACAATATTAATTTACAATTTATCAGGATCAATAATTAACAATATAAATTTTCCACCGGAATGATAAATTGTTTTATTCAAATTATTTATGTACTGTAATCCTAATAACCAGAGGATCAATTATGTATCCATAAAGGCACATTTACGTAAATTATCCACAAATCAATTCCCAAAACAGCTTTAAATTAAAATATTTACATAATTTCCCTGTCCATCATTTGAAATAATTTCCATAACTTTAGACAGATGATTCTTCCGTAATGAAATCTTATGGAAAATTTACGTTTTAGTGTCAAAATTGAGGGAAAAAATTAGTTAATTGAATTTTCATTAGTTGAAAATAAAAGCAAAATAAAATAAATATATTTTTCAAGAAAAAAATATTTTTTTTTGTATTTACAAATTTTTTATTAGATTTATTATTATTTTTTTGAGTAAAAATAATTATATTTATTTTTGTTCAAGTTATTCATTTTATTTATATTTCTGTTTCAGAAATTGATTCATTTTCAATTGGTAAAATAAATGACTATTTAAATAATTTTTTTTACTAAAAATACGAAAATTCCCTTTTACCTTTTTAATTGTAAATTATTTATTTAATAAACGTAAAAAAATATAATTTTTTTCTGTTGATAATTTTGATTAATTATTTTTTTTACAATTTATCATTTTATAATAGATAAACAATATTTATATTTATTTTATCAATAATTAATAAACATTTTATCATTAAAGCACGAATTATTTTACGAAACCAAATTTCTTGCCCTATTTTTTATCATTATTAGATAATTATCTCTTTTATTTTCATTCATTTAGAGTCAACAATTTTCAATTATTATTATTTAAAATCTGATTCTATAACTTGTGGGTGTGATAGAGATATCCTCAGTGTTAGTGGTTTTAGCAGTGCGTGAGCGATTGCGGCACTGTAGCGCAGGTGGTATGACGCTTTGTGGTAAGGGGAAGCTTAATTTTGTAATAATTGTTTTCTTTGTAGCGTATCAGTAGTGTTTATTCCTCTGAATGTTTACAAATTCTGATATGTCGCTATTTTAGAAGTATGATCAAATGAAACATTCACAAATTTGTCGAGTAGACTATTTGAATCTTTCATTTTGTCTTTGAAAATCCAAAATACGAACACCGAATAATAATATGACATGTCAATCTTTTCGAATTGTAAGGTTCGTGATTGTGTTCTGACGAGAATTTAGATAAAGACATTTTTTAAACTTTTATTTAATAACAACAATAAATATTATATTTAAACAAGTTTTGCCTTAGTAAATTTCTGAGAAACGATTTTTAATTTTTCTTGCACAAACCAATAATATCAAAATAATTGTAAATATGAATAAATGTGAATTATTTATTTTCAAAATTTTGTATTGTATTTAATTTTTAAAAACTTTTGAATTTATAAAAAATAAACTCTTTAAAAATCTTAATATCTTTACCTTATATTTAATTATGAAATTCTTTTAACTTAGTTGGATAATTGAATGTTATTTTAATATTCAATTATTGATGTTGTTTTAATATTTGATTATTTGTGTTAGAATTTAAATATATTTATTCTGATGGATTTCGATTGTGTTCTTACTGGCGACCACAGCCACTCAAATCTCGAAACCAAACCGGTGATTTGCGCAGTGAGCAGAGCGGAAGAGAAAAGAAAATTATTTTCAAAATTACCACTTGCTGCTCAAGAAGCACTGGCACCGAAGGTATCATTTTTTGATGGTAAATCGGATAACGCAGGGAAATGGCTGGACGAAACAAAGGAGTTTGCGTTATTCAACCAAATGGAAATGTCATTGGCCTTCGACATGCTTCTACGAGGGGACTGCCGTCTGTTATGGAACGAATTTAGTGCTAATGGGAAAGATTTGTCGAACGAAGAAGTGAGTAGATGGTTTCTATCAACATTTACCAAACCGAGGAGTGTCGTGGACAAAGTCAAGGAGTTAAACAACGTTTCTCAACGACACGACGAACGATATCAATGTTTCGAGTTACGGGTAAGATCATTAGTTACCGAAATTTTTAAGATGCCAGAAGCAATGGATGAAATTTTTAAAGCATTTGTAGTCCATGGCATACATAATGATAAGCTACGAGAAGCATTTATTTTAGAACCGGATATGCCGTCAGAAAAGTGTCTTACAATGGCCAGTATGCTGGAGCAATTGACTCCTAAATCCGTCGCAGCAGTTTTACCAAATAGAATGAGATATTCTGATGGTGTTAGAAAACCAAACATGGATAATTATCAACCTCAGAAAATGGGATTTCACCAACCACAAGGAAGGGAAAACAAACAATTAATAGTGAAAAATGAAAATTCCAATGATCAGCCAATACTCGCGAACCAACAACGAAATTTCCCGAACGAATGAATGAGGTCGATTGCCAAGAGATATTGTTATAGAGCTTGGGAAAGACAAGAACGGCCTGATCTTTTAAAACCGGGTCACTGTTTTGTTGCGTAGAAGCGGGACATAGAAGAATTGACTGTCCTTTAAATGGAAGATGCCTAGTTTGTGGGAAAGAAGGTCATAATTTTCGAGATTGTTATAAAATACACAAAAAAATAAAAGAAGCCACCTCGCAACCAATTTTATGCATACAAGAAGAAGATTTGATTGAAGACATCAATGATTTTAATGATGCAGACAGTAACTCAGAAGTTCAATTTTGGAAGCAAGAAAAAAATTGACCGCAACCCACGATAGCTATCTCGTCCGTCGGGTTGCATCAATAAAGGAAATAAATTTCAGAGATAGAAAAAATAAAGAGAAGAATAAGAAGATTATCAGAAGACAAATGGTAGATTATGGAGCAGGGTTGTATGCAATGGGACAGAGTTTGAGATGTTGTGGGATTCAGGAGCCTCCGTTTCAGTAATGGATGTATCATGTTGGAAGGAAATGGGTGGTCCACCGTTGAAGCCGTCAAGTGAGAAGTTGATGGGTGCTTTTTCGTCGGGCGGTGGAGCATGTTTAGGTAAAAGTAAAATCAACGTTCAATGGGGCCACAAACAGAATACAATAGAGGTATATGTTGTGAAGGGCTTAGTACCAGTCTTTATCGGTGGCATAGACATCATGAAGATGTTCGGAGTATATCTTAAAGAAGTATTCGTGATGGAAACACAAGAAGCAGCTGTACAAATAAATACTCAGTTGAGTGTGGACAAAGCACTTAATATTTTTGCTTCAAAGAATATCCACAACCTTATTCGACAATATGGAGATATATTCATGGCTTCTACTTTCGATTTGGGACACACAACGGTTTTAAAACACCACATTAAAACAACTGGTTCACCAGTGGCCATAAATCAGAGAAGATTACCTCTACATTTGGAAACTGAAGTGAATATCCTGATAAAGCAGTTATTAGCAAATCAAGTCATAAAGCCGTGTCAAATTCCATGGAACTCTCAGCTGGTAGTAGTAAAGAAAAAGGATAATAATATTCGAATGTGCTTGGATTTCCGACCATTAAACGCGATTACAAAAAAATTCACATTTCCGGTGCCAGATATCTACGGCCTTTTGGATGCACTGAGTGGAGCAATTATGTTCTCTTCTATCGACTTGGGTAGTGCTTACTACCAAGTGGAGTTGACAGAGGAGTCAAAATTGAAAACCGCTTTTAGTACCAAAATTGGACAATTTTGCTTCAATCGCTTACCTTTTGGATTGAGCACTGCTTCAGCAACTTTTCAAGCTTTAATGCATCAAATATTTCACGATATGCTGTATAAAGGAGTGATTGTGTATTTGGATGATATTTTAGTGTACAGTTCCTCTGAGAAGGGTCATGATGTTCTGTTAGAGGAAGTTTTTAGTCGTATTGCAAGTGCAGGTCTTAAAATCAATCTTCAGAAGTGCCGTTTGAAGGAGTTTGAAGTTAGATTTTTAGGACATGTAGTCAGTAGCAAAGGAATAGAAACATGTGAAGATAAAATCAAATCGATTAATGAAGCCCCGGTTCCAAAATGTGCAACTCAATTGCGTTCTTTTTTGGGTCTTGCCAATTACTACGGGCGATTTATCAAAGATTTTGCTAAAATATCAAAGCCTTTATATGCGGCCAGTGCCGCTAAAGAGAAATTTTACTGGTCACAGGAGTGTGCAGACAGTTTTGATGAACTTAAAAAGTGTCTTTCTACAAGTCCGGTATTATGCTTCCCTAATATTAACCAAAAAAATGGTGCTAGATACAGATGTGACGAATTTTCTGCTCCTGGCAAGCAAGTGTCTCCGACCCCCCCTTTCTCACTCAGTATCAAACACTGTCTAAAATTTATAATATCATATTAAACCATATTATAGCAGTCACGTTTGAGCACAAGTACAAAGTAAAGCTTTTAATAGTTTATGATGTTAATAAGTATTAGTTTAATCAGGAAGTCTAATTTGGACAGACTGTCCTCGTACAAAAGTGGTTGGATCTCAAAGGTATGAACTCAAAACAACAATATATACATATCGTTTTTTAAATCTTGAAAACATAATAAAACTGTTTTGCGGCTGATTCATAATTTTATTTAACATTTTAAAAACAGTAAACATTTTCAGTTATAAAACAAAAACCGTCATTTTTCTAAATATTTATTTTTCCTTAATATTGTATTTAACTTATAAAAGTTTATTAAATTCAGTTTAACTATTTTTAAAATATTATATTTAAATCGTTTTCAAATCTATTTAATTTATAAAATTTATCACTGAACATTTTATTTAAAACATTTAGAATGTAAGACATAGAAAAACGAAAAAAAACTTTTGAATCACTCTAGTATTATCATGTATTGATTATTATTTATGATTTTTTATATTTATTGATTGATTTACTAAACATATGGGTATAGTTTTTGGAGAAATTAGTGAAGGAAAGAAGACTTTGATTTACAGATGTTTCGAGTATTGAAAACATCGTGAAAATGTTAATAGAACGATCACATGGCGAAGCACCAAAACATGAAATTTCATTGCAATGCGAGACTTAAAGAGATATCGTACTTTGAATGAAACAGTAAAAAGAGCTGTGAACGCCTAAAAACGTGTTAAGGTGCTTGTGTTTCTATGTGTCATACTCATGTCACACTCATGAAAGTTAATATTTAATTAATAATAATATTTATTGGAGACTTTTTATTTTTTGTTATTATTTGTTATTATTAAATGTTATCGGGATCAAATGTCACCGTGATCAAGAGTCCTCGGAATTAAGTTCCCCCGTATGCATGTGTAAAGGGAAGAGTTACACAGATTTCTGCTCATCCAAGGAGGATGTGTGTTGTTTGCAAGTCTAATGTTGCCTGTGTTGTGTGATTCGTTATTTTAGAGAACTTTGTATATGTATATATACGCGCGTCACGTGTTGTTCACTGTTGACTTCTCAATGTCTTGTGCGGATTTTATTTTTAATGAATGTGTTTTTTTTATCGAAAATTGGAAAATATGTATAGTCGGTAATTGGTAATTGTATGACATAACGGCCGCCCTACTCGCACACAAACGTAATTAAATATCAATCTAAAAAACCTTCCGTATTCGTCTAAATCTCAAACATCAACTGTAATTCCGCTAATACCATTAGAAACGAACACTTATCTTATTTGAGTTGTTTGAAAACTAAATTACTTCAATTAACGAATAAATTAAGACTCATTCATTGGTTCTCAGTTGAAAAAGTTAAATATATGTAAAAAAACGTGATTGAATTAAGGAAATTTCGTCCATGGAAAAGTCCCATATGTATGATCTCCTAAAGTCATTTGAACCTGATTTATCACAATCTCTTGAATGTACAAATGAATTTAAACTAGAACTGACAGAAGTCAAAGAAAATTTATTTTTATCCCCGAAAATTATTAATTATAAATATGGAAATGATATTGATAAAAATTTAAAAATAAAAAATCAATAAAATTATAATAATTGCTTAGCAAAGAAAAGATTTATTAAAGACATTTAACGAAGTTGATCGAAATTGACAAAGAAACGAAAACAAAAATATACTGAATAGACGAAAGTTATCCGACAATAATACAGCGCAATCGACAGAAGTGCTTTGAATACTTACCTCTCGACAATTTGGTTATAATTATACAATTTTATTTTTTACAATACAGTTATTTTTGACGTTTGTTAATTTTTTTATTTTATTTGGAATTGCTAAGTTCAGCTAACCAACGCGTTAGGTTAACTTAGTAATTTTTATCACATATAGAATAATTCACCAATTATTCCAATTGATCGGATAAGTGAGTTATGCTATATAACATGCATCGTAGAGGAGTATGAAAATTTAGGATTTATTTATATATTCCAAACTAACATGTTTTGTAATTTTTAAAATAAATTAAATCCTTTACTTATTACACTTAACAATAACTTTAAGAAATCATTATCTTTATTTACAGCTTATAAACTATTTATTGATATTTAGCTTCTCTAATTAAAAATCACCTTTTATTCTTTTCTTTACAATAAATATTTAAATTAGAAATTTTGTGTTCATTCATTTCATCAACAATAATATTTGTAAATAGTCAAATATGTAAAAGAAATTGTTCATTGTGATTCAAATTTATATATAAAAATTATTTTATTTAACGATCGTGATTGTGATCTAGTTTCAGATCAGTTCATGATCAATGTATGATCGTGATTTGATCAGATCTCGTTATTTGTTTTTATACTTTTGTAGTGTATTAATTTTAAGAATCCTTAAGTTAAAAAACCCCAAACAAAAATTTAGGAGAAATTATTTCCTGATATTTTATATAATAAAAATGATTATGAGGATTTTGATTAATTAGTTCAGTGAAAGATAGATTAATTTGAAAAAATTATTAATCATTTTATTGTCAAACATTTCGGGTAAAGTTAAATTGAGAACAAAATTTTGGGTTAATTCTGTCAAGGATATTTTCGGTGGGCGTTAATCGGAAAATTGATAAAGTAATCAGCTTTAATTTACTAAATTTAATTTACTTTAATTTACTTCATTATTGAGAATTTTCTATAAGATATTTTGGTTAAACTTGCTGCTGGTATCTTTTGTGTTTTAGAAAATGATACAAGAACATTGAGACGTAAAGGGTAAATGTTTAGGTCACCTGGTTCTGTCTTTTTATTTTGAAAGAGTCTAGTTTTATAAGTCACTCTTGTAGCATCCAGCCAAAGTGTAAGGTACAAATACGTGGCTAAAACTTTGAATGACGACGAAGCGTATCCGCATCGTTTTCAGTATACTGGAAACAAACTTGCATTAAAAATCGCTCTAAATTTTTAGAGGAAATTTTTTAATGTTCCTTTAAAAATAAGCATTTCGATTTTGCTTTTATGAAAATATTTTAATTTATTTAGAAAGAAAATCACAAGGAAATATTTTATTATATTAAAAAATGATTTCTTATAAATATTTTTTTCGTTTTTTGACTTGTAAACTGATTTTAAGGAGTCCATACATGACGTCTAACTCAGAATATAAAGTACTTTCCCGCTCTTTTCCCATCACATCTGTGAGCAGTTAGTTTTCGGTATGGTCTGATGTTTCCCTAGAAACTGACCGGTCGTAGCAGAGTCATGGTGCTTGATTTACTACAGTTCGTGCTAGATTCATTTTAAGTTTTCAGTTGGTTTCTCATTTTAAAATTGTTAACAATAAACAAATTCAGAATCCAAATCAAAACAAAATCTTACAATTTCATCACCGAATTATTCTTACGTTTTAATGACGAAATTTCGTAACAAATTAATCAACAATTCGTCTTTAAATTTCTTGAAAACAACCAATGAGGTTTATCTCAAAACCTTTAGATGTAAATCGAAATAAATATTGCATGTATAAAATGTATGGTGTTTATACATAATATAATATTTGGTGCGAATAATGAAATTTTGAAATTGTGTAAAGGTTTTTAAATTTTACTTATATTTTTGTATAACTTTTTTTTCGACCAAAATTTTATTTCTTGGGATCACGAACTGAGATTATTCTTTATTTATGCTCACAAAATATATTTAGTTTGTTAATAATACATGTTTTCTTATATAAGGTTGTTAAGTATAAAATTTGTAGGTTAGATTTTTTGTGATATAACCCTAAGGCTAACGTATATCCGACACCAGGTGATTTTACATCTTTTGTTAATTATAACCAACAAAACCAGATGCATGCGCCAGCATATGTTTTTAATCCTAATTATTATAAAAGAGGGGAGCACTTTATGTTTCATATCCATACTCATGAGGAGATTGTCAAATGCCTCAGTTGCAAAGGCAAATCTGCCCCTGGTAGTAATGGTATTTCCTACAAAGATCTTCTTTTCGGTGATCCTGCTGGTATCCTTATCCATCAACTGTTCAAAATGATACTTGAAGGCTATATCACACCACCTGCTTGGAAGATTTATATGATATTAATGATTCCAAAATCTGGTATCATTTACCATCTTCATGGAGGGGGATTGCCTTGCAGGAATGTATATATAAATTATTAACCACTCTTCTATATAAGCAAATTTTTGGTTGGATTAATCAGAATGTGCGGAAAAATGTGCACTATCGATTAGCACTTTTAAAGTATCGATTAGCACATCTGGGCACTGTGCAGCTATCGATTAGCACTTTTTTCTTCAATTGCTAAGGAAAATGTAATGGTTGTTATGGATGCGGTTACTATGGTTACAACCACCTTGAATCACTGTATCCGTTGCTAATGAAAAACGTCCTTGTTTACCTTTGCCATGTGAACCGAAACCGTTGCTAAAGAACTGGGAACCAATCAAAAGTTTTCCAAGGTACCGGGGACCAATATGAACCGTTGCTGCCTAGGCTAGGGTGTTCAGAACCGTTGCTATGGTGATTGCGACCGTTGCTAGGGTACCAAGAACCATCAGAAGCGTTCCCAACCGTTGCTATTGTAACCGGAACCGTTGCCATGGTAACGAGCTACCCCTCCCCCTACTGGTAATGGTTTGGGGGTCTGCGGCTGGTGTAATCCATTATCACCTGGTTCTTTGATTAATGTGGTTGCTTTTGGTAAATAAGTAGACTTTTATCTTCCTCCACGACAATCAAAACCACATACTGCACCTTCGGCGGTCAAAAAACAACTGAACCTTGAGTTGTTTCTTCGGCAGTGGGAAGAATGTTCTGATTTGTTTGTTGTTTTATATTTTGCATGTTGTGTGTAAATTATGATTCTACCCAGATGGATGATTGGTAATTTCTTTGATTTAAACTATTTGAAAATAATTTAATTTATTTCAAAGGACAAATGTTTAAAATGTTTCAAATGTAATTATGAGGATATATTTAATTTAGTTCACTGATAAAATTTAAATGGTTTTACAAATTATTTTGAACTGAAATAAAATTGAAAATTTTAAAAATTAAGTATAATGATAATCAAATATTTTAACTTTGAATTTAAAAGTATTCTTTATAAATATATTTAATTTAAAATATTAGTTTAGTAAAAAAAATAAATGGATTAAAAACAGATAATAGATAAAACAGCATTTTTAAAAATAATAATTTTATTTGAATTTCATTAACAAATTTTTATTAAAATCTGTAAAATTTATTTTTCAAATTTTGAAATCAATTAATGATATGATAAAAAAATTAAATATTTAAAACATAAAAATATTGAATATTAAATATACGTAAATTAATAGTTTTATTAAATATTTTATAAAAATTTTAAAATTAAAAGTTAAATATTATTTTTATTTAATTTAAAATAAATTTAAAATTATTGGAAAATAGAGATCGGCGGATTGATTAAAATTTTAGGAAAAAGTTGAAAAATTAGTTTGAATAATTTTTATTAATAAATATGTAAATTGAGTTAAAATAACTTCTGATATTGATGTGACAAATGCTTCTCACAGTAATATTTAATTTTTTAATGTAATTTAAAATTTCAATATCTTAATTTTATTAGTACTTCTTTCTTTTTAAAAGTTAAGATTTGATTTTAACCAATGGCAGTTCTGATAGTTGACTTATATTATAAATATTTCCCAAATGGTTTTCATAAACTAGTATGATTTACAGGAAAATATTAATTAAAAAAGATGTTGAATAGTGAAAGTTGTTTGAATAACTGTTGTAATGACAATTAATTTTGTTATAGTAATAAATGCTCAGAAAATCATATTGATGTTGTTCATGTACATCATTTCACATTACTGACCAGGAATAGCCACAAATAACTACCATTTCTTCCTCAATTTAAACAAATTTTTGATAGAAAAACAATTCAATTCCAAAGATGATATAGCTTTCAATGAATTTATATATTCTCACCCACCAAATCTTTATTCAAATGGCCTCAACAAGCAGCCGCTGAAATGGCAAAAGTGTGTCGATAATATGAATGCATAATTTGATGAATGACATAAATTTTTGTATTGGTAAATTATCAATAAAACTTTGATTTTAGTTCTACAAATTTCATACTTGATGACTGAAGATTTTTGATGTATCTTTTAAATTTTTGAATTAAAGAAAAAAACATTTTAAATTAATATTAAATTATAAAAGTAAAAAATAGAAATTTATTGTAAATTAAGTAAAGACGATAAAATGTGGTATAAAGTTTCAATATTAATAATATTGTTATTCATTAAAAAATTTTTATTATGTTTTTTTTTTCATTTTTACTTGACAGACAAAAACATTAGTTTGACAATATTTCAAAAGCGAAAACAAAATTCGCAAAGATTTTTTGTCAGTATTTGACACGTTTGCAAATTAAAAAGCAGCTGGATTCCAGGACTTTTTAGGATTATTGTTCTCTTATTTTGTCATTCGAGTCCCGTTCGTTTCTTTATTAAATTATCAAGATAAATAATTGCCGGAAACTTCAATGTCAACCTCTTTCTTTTCCCTAATATTTGTCAATATATTTTTGATTGAAAACAAATAATTTCCATTGTTAAAAGAAAATTGTTTGTGGTGAGCGTGTAAGAAAATATATTAAAGCATTTTTATTTTGTTTCAATGAATTGAGAAATGTATATATTATATTTTGTATAAGTTGACCAAGACCGAACT
This sequence comes from Girardia tigrina, assembly GCA_001938485.1. Taxonomy (NCBI): domain Eukaryota; kingdom Metazoa; phylum Platyhelminthes; order Tricladida; family Dugesiidae; genus Girardia; species Girardia tigrina. The sequence continues at coordinate 98,718 of MQRK01182200.1, forward strand.
GTTATTTTAGGCGGCATCTCTGCTTTCTGTCTTTCAGAAAGAGGTCCCTCTTCCTTCTTTGTTGGCGGCTCTCGTAAGATTTTCAGAAAAATACTTTGATTTATCTCATTCAAGAAATGGGAAGTTGTTTAAAAAGTTCGGAGTAAAATAAAAAAAATGAATGTTTTTATCTATTGTTTACGATGTTTGATGTATTATCCTGTTCTTTCTTTAGTGTTTTTTATAATTTCTGTATAATTAATTATTTACAGAGAATCGTTTGATGAATTAATCAAATAACATAATTTTTCAAATGATTTCGGGTAAACGGGGAGGTTATATTTTAAATAAAAATATTTATTTATAATATGTCTATCATTAATATTGGATATTGTTTTTATTAAAATTAATAATAATTAATAATTTGTTTAATAAATTAATATTCCAAATTAAACACAAAATTCCCTCTTTTTATTACCACGTTTTCATTAATATACTTTCTTTTTTGATTTTTTGTATGTCAGCAAAATTTTATATTTTTTATATTTGGCATAACATTATGAATTGTAGATATTTTTCGTAATAAATACACTTTCGGATTCCTTATTAATTATATTTTATTTGATAATATCTTTGTCATGAGGAATTTTGAACAAAATAATTATTGATTTTCTCAACTCAGGGTATTTTACTCTTCCATAATTTTCTCATGATAAAAATAATTTTTTGATTTAAGGTATTGAAACAGCGTTCTGAAGGTCAGACTATCAAAATCAGTAATCATTTTTGTCCCAAAACACATCCAATTTATAATTTAAATAGAAAACAATTTTATTAAAAATTGTATTTTTTATATTTGTCATAACTTATTGAATTTAGGTATTTTTTTGTAATAAATTTATTTTCTGATTATATCTTTGTAAATATGAATTTTGAAGAAAAATAAGCCGGACACTAATGTAATTGGTAACAGTCAGACGAAACGAAGCGAAGTGAAGTGAAGTCCAATACTACTGTAATCTATAAACATTCAAGCAAACGGAAACTCGCGCAGAATATTGAATAATTTTTTGAGCTAAAAATAAATATTTAATTACTTAGACTAAGACAAAAAAAGTAGAAAATAACTTTTATTTTGGGTTACACAAACTTTTGATTTGAACTTTCAAATTTAATTTTAATATTGAGTATTCTAAGACATTACAAAATTTTCGTATAAATATACCTTGACCATATCGTAAAATTCCAACAAAAAACGTGGGCGCATTAAAAAGTTATGATTTGTCTGTCAATATAGTGCGTGTTCGATCCGCTAAAAGATTGACCGTATCAGAGATTCGTAAACAAATAACAAAATTTTAAGAACGATTTGAATCTCAAATAACAAAAGTTTCGACCTTTTCTCTCAGTCTCTCTCAATCTCTTTCGAATTTTAATTTCCAATCGAAATAATAAATCAAAAATTTGCATCCGAACAAAATTGTTGCAATCACAAATCAACTCGTCGTTTCTTCATTTTGAAAACATCAATAATCAATCGATATCGATTTTCTGCGAATAACAGCGTTTATTTTTTCAGAAAATAAAAAAACAAACTTTTACCTATATTTTAATTAATTAATTTTTTGGGTTTGGCGGGAAAGTTTTTTTTTAAAAAAATGGAAAGTGCATACGTAATACAATAAAAAAATCGGACATGATTAATAAATTGTAAAAAGATCGACTTGTCTTATTCAGATTGGAAAGCCTATAATTTTCGAAGTGGTTTCTGAAATTTTGTTCAATGGACATGATAATTAAGAGCATTGAAAAATTACCAACAACAATTCGAAAGAGCAGGAGCAGGAAAGTCTCCAGAGAGATTGAAACGAATTACCAGAAAGTGACAGAAAGTTTTGTCGATATGAATCTGAAATGGAATTTGTTCTACGGCATCGGAAGATCGAGTGAGATTTGGCAAAGAGCGACGATGCCGATCGTCGGGGGATATGGCGTGATATCGAAGGCACGGTCAGCCACTCATAAGTTATGAATTTCAATCCCAATGTTACAACTTCTTATTAATGCTCCCAATATACAAGATTCATCATTTTGATAAAGTCTTATGGAATCATTGATCGTAATGTCTTTGTACAGGGGATTGTTCGTAGAGATTGTTCTCTAGAATTCTCATTCTCTATTTTTGAAGAAATCTCGACCAATATATTTTTCTCGATTCTCGAGAATTCTAGTATTTATTCTCGAGAATTTCTAGAATAAAATAAAATTGAATAATTAAAAAAAACAGACCGAAATAACAACTTTTTTGGGATTTTTATTTCTCAAAAATGCTACTGCAATTTTTTCTGCGTTTTATTGATACTATATTACTACATTTTTCTTCACTTCACTCACATATTAATAATTTTGAATGTAATTTTGTTATTTTGACATTTTGTTTTCGATCAAACAGTAATCAATTTATTACAAAGTAACAACTAATAACCAATTTAATAAATCAATAAAAATATATTATTTAAATATTTAACAAATAGTGGCATGCTTCTTTTAAAAATAAACGGATGCCATTTAACAAATAAATATTAAAAAAAATGTTTGTCTAATGGCGTCTTTTTATTTTTAAAAATAAATTAATTCTGTATTACGCTTTATTATACATAAATTATAAGTAAGTCTCATTTTATTGATTATGGTTTTTTATTTTACATTATTTATGGTAAACAGATTGTTTTAAACCTCTAAAATGGACAAGGACAATCACTATAGTAATTTTTGGCAATATTTTAAAAGTGAAAACAAAGACAAAGCGACACGCAGTATTTGCTGCAAACAAATATCATACAAAAACTCTCAAACAACGGGTTTGCATCGACATTTGGAACATGTTCATTCAATGATTCGGACAGTAAAAAAGTCAATCTTTAACCAATCCAGGAAAAACTGCGGTAGATACAGAATTGAAAGCAACCTCCTCAACCATTGATAAATTCTTTCGTAGCACTAACCCAAGTTTGAAAGAAATTGTTGCTAAACCGGCCGCGAAAGATGGGCTCACCATGTCTCAAATATCTAAAAGTGAATTTATACGAAGTAGTGTAAAAGAACTGGAATTTACGTTGTCAAAACAACCGAGAAATATAATGAAGCTAATTAGCGAATTTTATGAGGAAATTAAAGCCGAAATTGTAAAACTTTTTAAAAGGTCACCGATATAAAATTCAATTTTGTAAAAATATATAATAGATGTAGAAAAAAAGAATTATCATTACTTTTAGATTGTCGCACGCGATGGAGCGGTTTGCAGATTATGGTGGAGCGGTTCTTGCGGGTAATTGATCCCATAATTTGTTTGATCCCAAACAATTTGTTTGCTATAAGACATCGAAATGTAATAAATACACGCTCAGGATTCATTGTGTAGTCTCTCGAGACATTTAAGGTTTCGAGGATTTCAGTTACTGCAACAATATTCGCATCATCACTTGCTCTAGGTTATATATCAGGAAGATTTTTCTTACCTTGAAAATGTTAAGAGTGAGCAATGTTCAACAATGTAACAAATCATTAATTTTTAATGTACCCACGTTTTTTGTAGAATTTTACGATATGATCAAGGTATATACGAAAATTTCGTATGGTCTTGATTAAAACTCTCCATATTAGAATTAAATCTGAAAATTCAAATCAAAAGTTTGTGTAACCCAAGATAAAAGTTATTTTCTACTTCTTAGTCCACGATAAAAATGTGGTTTTTAAAAAAACTTTTATTTATTATATTATTAAGTCAATACTGCACCGAATTTAATAATATATATAATTCATTTTAATAATAATAAATATATAAAAGTAATTTAATTTAGTGAGTTAAGAAAATTATATTCTCTATTGATGGAGTTCCCCGAATTCTCCAGGACTGACTTTATGTTTTTTAACATTTGAATAACGTTTTCAAGGTGTACAATTGATGAGTGTATGGATACCTAAAAGGTTTAATATAAATATTTTTGATAATGACGATCAGACTCCGAAAACAATGTGTCACCATAACTGAAAGAACATAAGTAGGGAGAAAATGGGCATTCTGCATACACCCCCCCCCTGGCCGTAACCATGACAACGATATGGGTTATCGTGGTTACCATGGCAACCGACCCGATTACCATAGCAACGGTCGCG
>MQRK01182213.1:0-11676 GCA_001938485.1 Girardia tigrina
GCAGGAGAGGCACAATCCGAATCAACATACAACATGTATAATATCAACACACAATTCAAAACATTCCTCACAATTTGTTTTCGATCAAAGTTATTGTTGAAAATTTTGTTTTGTTAAAGGTCAGTAGTTTGAAGAGATTGTGAAAACAAATTTATTATTTTTTATGAGTACCCTTTTTTTATTTTGAAAAAGATCAATGCAATGATCCAAAGAACAAAATTAACGATAAATAAAAAATGGGCCCAACACCAACACGACCATGACTCCGCTACCACCGGTCAGTTTCTCGGGCAACCTGAAAACTGACTAGAAAGTTATTTTTTGTTATAATCAGAATTACCCCGCTAGAATTATAGTCTGGATCTGCCCTGATATTAGAATGGTATGTTGTGTAGGAAACAAATTTTCTTTGGTTTGGATCACTTGCTATAAAAATATTTAACTACAAGAATATTGTTTACGAGAAATTATAAAAATTTTGATTAGAAATTGTAAATTAAACGTCTTTCTGAAATTATAAAAATGAAGTAAAATAAATGAATGTCGTAAAAAGTACAAAATAAACAGTAACACCGAACATATATTATTTTAAAGGAAAGATCTTCATACTAACATACTAAATACACAAATAATCTAGAAACTATTTCCAATCAAGCACGCAAATCATACACAGATCCTCACAAATCAAAAGATGCCGATCCGATGTCTAATTTCTAAAAGGGATTATACAGGATTGGACAGCCACAAGCCGAAAACATTCAGTAAATATACATCTAGACAACGAATCTACCAAATTGACACTATTAAAGACAGAAAGATAAAGAAAGAGAGTTTTATTATTGTAATAATGATTAACATAAGTTGAAAATTGGGGATTTATCAAAGATAAAAGTAAAAACTGATAACAAACCAATAGTAAAACTAACTGTGAAAAGAAAGTAGACTTTAATAAATGTTGTTATATTATGCGGAATTATTAGATAGAATGAGAGCGGGTCAAACACAGAGTGACCGATGAATGAAAAGAATAATAATTCTAATAATAATGATTATAATAATAGTAATAATAATAATAGTAGTAGTTATTATTAATAAAATATCACAAAAATATCTAAGTTAAGTCATAGTAATGGTTTATCACAGTCGATGTTTTCTTTTTGCCAGATAGCAAAAACAGAATTGCTTGTTAAACAGTTACTTAAGCGGCACAATCACTTCAACATAGTTTACTGGAAAGTACCCTTGGCGACCGTTTACTTCTCCTTCAAACCAATTCTCATCAACTTGCTGAATTAATTTAACAATTTCTCCTTCCTTAAAACAAAGTTCCGTGTCATTTTCTGCCTCAAAGTCAAATAACCCTCGAGCGCAAGGTTCTGAAACGCAAGTCAACACTTAATTTTAATTTTCATAATATAATATAACTTCTTAAATATAGTTGAATAAATTTTTAAAAATTATTAAATGAGTATATTCTGAGTAAGGAATAGTTAAAACAAATCCAATTTTTATATTGTTATTTTCGGGGAATAGAAAACTGTCTCGTATTAGGATCTTACCGTCGGTGCACGGTCCCATGTACCTTGCAAACAGATGCTTAAGATTGCAAGACGTCAGAGTTATATTCCTTGATTTTGTTACAGTTCTTGTAAATATTTTTGTTGGAGTTTGATATCTCCTTTTTAAGGATTCGAGTTTGGCATCTGGCGCATGTTCCTTGCATTTTTTCAGGCTCGACAAGTGAAGCAAATGATAGTGGCTATCTAAGTTAGATTGCTTCATCACAGTTATGGTTTTATTGCACAGAAGATAACAAAATCTTCCTTCTTTTTATATAAAGAAAAATCTAATTTCCGATCAGTGCTGAAGCGGCGATTATGATATGAATCAGTTTTTCTTTTTTTGGTAGCAACTTGTTTATATTAACGGATACTATTACTTTGCGCATGAGCGATACGCTAACTCCAACCGCAAAATAGAGGTGGAGGAAAAATGACAAAAACCGTTAAAAAACCAAGAAAACCACGAAAAAAGAAGTACTCAACAAAGGCTGGCCAAAAGACACAGAAAGAACACAATGAGAAGAGATAAATCAAAGCCGACCTGTACAGATTTCAGGCTGATCGAATGTCACGACTAATCCAAAACTTACAAACCCCTGATGACATTCTGATACTAGACAACAGAGTGACCCACAAGATTAGCAAGGGTAATGAGGAATTCATTAAGACACACATTTCTTACTCTTCATTCATTGGAAAAAAACTTGTCCTTTGCCCACTTTGCATCTCCGACATGCAATGGATTCTAGTATCCTTCGATCAAGAAAACAAAAAAAACATCCATCATGAACAGACTTCCACGAATATCAGATGAACAATGGACGGCCATCAAGACCCTGAACACAAACCTCCATTCGTTCTACAGAAATGTCAGCAATAATTAGGAACCAGTAGAAATCAGTACGACAAAATCCGAACAATTCGCTGGAAATGGATACTGGATATATTTACCAAATTGTTCACAATGAAGATATCAATCAAGACAATCGACAAACTGTTTAGGAATTGACAAAAAAGAAGAAATTTAACAAAATTTTTGCCCACCCAACAGGGGATCGAAAAAAGACGGAACAAAATCAGACATACAAGGACAGACTATCATCTGCAGAAGAGTTCTTTAAAACCGTCGCTAATGAACATATCGAACAATTTTCTGATCAATTACAACAATACATCTTACAAAAGCAGAAAAAGAGCCGCAAAAAACCATACCAAGGAAAGATCGGTAAAGATAGAGGCAAAAATGACAAATACCTACACATCAAATATAGAACCGAGCCAAAGAAAGTGATAGAGATGATCCTATCGGATTCGAAAGTAAACACAAACCCACCAATTGAGAAGATAAAAGAATACGGTCAGACAAAAACACCAGACCCACCAAAGACCGACTGGACCAAATGTCCCCTCATCGAAAAAGGTCCAGAATTCGAATTCAAAAAGATCACCAAGGCAGAAATTCTATCAGTCTTGCTTAAAATGAAAAAATCCAGCCCGGGAAAATCAAACATCACATACAAAGACATTGAATACTGTGATCCCTGGGCTGCATCCTTGAAAAACTCTTTGAGAAAATCATGGATAAAAATGAAATACCAAAGAACTGGGGCGAATTCATAACGATACTTATCTCCAAACCAGGAAAAGACGATACATATGACCAAGTGTCGTCCTGGAGACCAATCCCACTACTAGAATGCATCTACAAAGTCTTTGCATCCTGTCTAACAGCCCAACTTGAAAAATGGTTGACGGTAAATGACCTGATTTTCCCAGTGCAGAAAGGAACAGGAACATCAGACGGATGTGCTGAACACAAAAATGTATTGAGAATTATATTAGAAGAACTGGAAGAAGCTCACGTCGCCTTCCTCGATCTCACAGACGCATTTAGTAGAATGCCCATAGATCATGTAATTGAAATAGTACGCAGAAAAGGAATGGTCTCGAAATCGTGTGACTTGCTAAGTCAAATCTACACTGACAATACATCTGAATACTCATGCAATGGCCGATCTATCCCAGCAATACCAATCAACAGAGGAGTTCGACAAGGCTGCCCATTATCGATGCTCCTATTCAATATTGGCATTGATCCAATCTTGACGGAAATTCACAACTCACCAGACTCTGGAATAAAAATCTCTGATCACAAAATATCTAGCCTGGCGTATGCCGATGATATTGCCTTGATACGCAACACAAATGAAGGTCTCCAGGAAATGGTCAACAATGCCTTCAATTGGGTCTCCTGGACATCGATGACCTTCAACTCGAGCAAATCCGGTTACCTGTCAACAATAAAGGGAAGCGAGAAGATATACATCAAGGGAGAAGAAGTCCCAATAGTTGACGACGAAAAGGGATACAGATACCTTAAAGTGGACTTTACAAGAAAAACAAAAAGCTCTCCCACCGAACTTTTCAAGGGTATCATAAAGGATATGAAAAAAATTACCAACTCCTCTCTTGATCCTTGGCAGAAGATTGACGCATACAAGACATTCATCCACTCGCGCCTAATCTTCTCTTTTCGAAACTATAACATTCCGTACTACGAGATCAAAACTGACGAACAAAGTGATTTCTCTACAACGAACAGAAGAATAGATCTACAAGTCAAAAATACCGGCGGAAGAACCCTGTGGCTGATAGACATCAAAACGCCGTACGACGAGACGGAGAACCTCAAGTCCGCCAGAGAGCTGAATGAGACAAAATACGAGTCACTCGAAGCCGAGGCAAAAGCCAAATTTCCAGGCTGAAGCATACATCTCGGAACGATAGTCGTTGGTTGTCTTGGCTCCTGGCCAAAGAAGAATGATGACGTCCTCAAGGATCTCAACTTGTCGGACACCGCATTAACCAACTTACGAAGACGATGTGTGATATCGAATATCAAACATAGCGCGTTGACTTGGGCGAAACACAACATTTACTGTTTCAACCCATGTGCCAGCTCCACGGATAAACCAGTCGACTCAATCCTGGAACGAATTCAAACGTTAGACGCTTAACGACGCTTTATTCATTAGCTGTCCTTTCTCTGTGGTCACTCGTGACCCACATCTTCTACTTGTTTTATAATAATAAAATTTTATAAAAGAGCAATCTGATAACGTGTTTTTCCTAATTGAAAACTATTACTACTACAAATAAAAAATTTATAAGCGACACCCCTTAACGTTCACTGTATATGTTTACTATGACTACCAACTCACGAAATATCACTTACTTCAAACTTTGGATTCGCGACAGCCGTAGCCGATAAACTAAAGTAGATCTGAGAAATAGTTCAGAAAAATAGTGCGCCACAAACGAGAACAGCAAATTAGAGTATTAGAAGAAACAAAAGAGAGAATATGAGTTATGGGTCATGACTAATCTAAACTTTAGATTATTATATGCAAAAACACACATACAACAGTGAGTAGCTTACATGCTATATACAGTGTATATTTTTTATTTTTGATTATTGGAGTTATATTAGGATGTCATCATTGAAAAGTGATCATGAATTTGTTTGCAACACTAAAGTTAATGTGTTTAAGTTTAAATTTGAAAGAGGAGCGACGAATTACCACAAGAAAGCTGTCAGAGATATGGAATTGAGTAAAGGAAGCGTTGGAATCATTTTGAGTGATTTTGGTATTCGGAAATTGGCATCCAGATTCGTTCCATGCTTCAAAAGAGGCTGGAAAATGCTCAGCAGATCTAAGCCTCTTTTATGAGCATGGAGACAATTTCTTAAAGAATATCATCACTGAGTATAAAACACCACTGTCATTGTATCTTCCAAAGTCTAAAAGAGAATCAGCTGAATGGAAATTTCTGGGTGAATCTGTTTCCAAGAAGCTCCGATCAGGCATATCCCATCGGAAATCCGAGATGATGAGTATTTTCCGGGATTACACTGTTGACTTATTAGTCGATTTTACTTGAAAAGGTGTTCATATAAACTCCACGTACTAAAGTGACCTTATACAGAAATGCAGACGTGCTCGACGAAAGCCGATGAATTCTAATCTTAATCAAGAACCCAACAATATGATTAGTGTTCATGTGTTGTAATATGAGGCTCCTCTTATTTTGCTTTCTTACTTAGTCCGGGAGCTTATTGGGCACACCACGTATATATAATTAAATATAAAAATTAATATAAATATTTGAAAATAATTTATGTTTATAGTAGCTTTTAAATTAAAAAATACATACAATATGACACGTCAAAAATAATAAATTAACATATTTTTATATTTAGAATTATTTAGATATTATTGGTGTGTGCAAGAAAAATTAAAAATCGTTCCCCAGAAATTTACTTACGGAAAGATTCTTTAAATAATATGTTTATTGTTGTTATTAAATAAAAAATTTTAAAATGTCTTCTGCGGAAACTTCATCGCCATAAAACCAAGATCCTAATAGGATAAAATAATGTCGATTTTAAAGTAAAAGATTATTTAAACAAAAGGAATCGGTGAAATAATAGTTAATTCAGAAAAAAAGAAAAGGAAACTTTGTTAGAATTTTTTGTACTATAAAATAAAATTTTGCTTATCTGATATTTAATATTCTTATGACTGACTTTGAATATTACTAAGTAACAAATGACAAATGTCAAAAAGCAGTCATTCATAATCTTTATATGCATATGTAATCAATTTGTAAGATTTTAAAAAATTTGGATCTTTTGAAAAACTAATTTATTTTAAGTAATAATAAATATATTAATAACTTAGTCAACATAAAAACCTTTTAGAGATCCATTGGATGTTGGATATTGCATTGTATTCGACTTAAACAGAGAATTGGCAGTATTTCCAGATTCGTTGGTCGTATTTTCATCATACAAACTCCGACTACTGGTTGATCTTTTTGGCATTGGTTGAGGCTTGGGTTTGAGTTTGGCTTTTTCACTCCTATAAAATGATTAAAAAATTTTATAAGGTTTCGATTTCAAAAAGATTTTTAAATGTCATCACTTTTCTGCTAAAAGTTTATTGAGCTCTTCTAACAATTTATGGGCTTCAGCATGATATTCCATTTGAGAATGAATAAAGGATTGAAGAGCTTGGATATGCTCGACCTTAATGTAAAACAATTTTAATAAAAAGCTTAACAACTTTAAAGAAATAAATTTTTAAAAAATATATTTGAAATATTTTTGAAAAAAAATTTAGTACACATTTACTACCGTGAAAAATATTATTTATTAACTGAAATATAATGAGCGCAATGTCACATATGTTAGAGACTGGCATCTGTCCGCTTTGTAAACAAACTCAAAAACATGATAAAAAGAAGATACTAGTAATATTAAGAATACCAACATGGGTTTTCAAACTTATTTTCAATACAATCAGAATTGTCTTTTGGACAACTCTCAGCAAAACTCTCGTCATTCGACATCGTTCTAAATTGATAATTTTTTTGTTAATGTTTGTTAATAAACAATTATTCGAACAAATTTTTCATTATTTTCNNNNTTTATTTTTACAGTTCAAATTTGGTAATTTTAGTATTAATTTTATTTACATATTAATTTTATTTAAAAAATATTTTATTGAAAGAAGGAACATTTATTTAATTCAAAACTTAGTTAAAACTTTATTTTATTCAAATTTTAATATGAAAATTTGAAATGATTTAATATTTCTAATGTTTTTAAATATCTTATGCTGTACTTTAAAATGTAAATTATATTCGAATAATTATCTATGGTGAACATCCAAAATATCAATTTTCCATCTGGGTGGGAGAAATACATTTACAAATACTAAACTCAACATACCAATTTCAACACACCAATTTCAACATACCAAATTTAAAATATTCCTCACAAGTAATATTACTGAACATTGAAAAAGTGTTATTGTGATATAAATCAGGTGTCATCAAACTTTTAATATAGCGAGCCGGAATTAGTCGACCTATTCCAGACACAGGAAAGCAAAGTACACAGTTTAAAATCAAAAATTACTAGTACTGCCGTCGTAAAATGCATATATGGTTAACTAATCCTATCATTGTAATTGAAGTGCTTTAAAAAATAAAAAGTTTATTTATACATCCAAGTTGCCATGAAAAGTTATTATAAAACTTGAAAAAATACTTACATCATTATTAAAAATTTAAGTTCATAAATGTTCTATCATTTTGATAGAATGATTGTTTGAGTTTAAATAATTTAAGCTTAGCTCATTATTTTTATATTCCAATTTAAATTACGATTTTTTAAGCAAACTTATTGGGCTTGTTGCCAAAAGGATTATTTATTAATATCCTATTTTATTCTTTTAATCAAAACATTTGTACATGTAAAGTGTGCTAAAGGATAGGATCAGATTCTACTTAAGTCCCTGAGCACATTTTTAATAATTAATAAAAAAGAAAATAAATTATGTCTAGATAAAATATAATAAATTTTAACACTGGTAATCAAACGAGTGACAGAGTGACTGAAGACAAGGACGATCAATTCACTAAAATCTAATAGCTAATTTGCGTGGAAAAGAAATAATTAAACACGACTAACAGTACGCCGAGTATTTAAAAAAAACTGGGAAAGTTATTTCCGTCCGACACAATAATCTTGTTGTTAAAGGTCTGTGAAACGATCTCTTCAAAAGTTGCTTTGAAACTATAAGATTTCTAAAAACTGGGAAGCTTTCTTGTTGGATTTCGCCTTAATAAGCTTGAAGATCGTTGTTTTTGATGGGTATTTTGTTGCCAGATAGAATAGATTCGCGTTGTCCATCAGACAATTAATATTTGACTTACTTCTGTAGACATACCAAATGAGGTCAATGTAAAGAAACTCAATGAATAAATTGAATCGGTAGTTCTCTATAAATACATGAAAATTGTGTATTGATTTTGTTATCGATTTTTTGTACTTATATTGTTTGGTCGCAATTCTTGTTTTGTTGTTTAAATACACTGCCATTTCCCGATTGATGAATGACCACGTAAAAAATAGACATTAAAAATTATTATTACGAGTATATAGATAAATAAATATAAATAAATAAATAAACATACATTTGTTATAATTATGAACATATGATGGGCATTACAGTATACATAATAAAATATCACTTGTTCGAAGTTTTTGAGTGATTTAATTATTGATAAAAACATATGAATTTAATTACGTACTTCTTTTCCTTAAATAAAGACTGTATTAAAATGCCCCTTTTATGTTCATAGTAGAAATTTATTGAAACTAAATCTAATTGCCTTTGGAATTTATTTTATTAATATAAAATTCAGCAAATTTATATTTTTTTAGTAAAGTTTTGTATAACAACAAAAAATACAAAACAATCATCAATTAAATTTGCTGCAAAAATTTTTTTGATCAATAAAAACTAGAAATTTGTTTTTAATAATTGATAAAATAAAGCTAATTAGTTAAATTAATAAATTTTTGTTAAATTAATCGAAAAATGTTTTCTACAATTATTATTTGAATTTTTCATGAAAATATTGACAATACAAACATTTCACCATCTTTGCTGTTTTTTTTAAAGATAGCGATTTAAAATTGGCGAATAACCGTGGCAAGTTATCGGCTGAAAGGTCCATTAGTCTAGGTTACATTTCATTTGGCATTACTAATTTCGATGGCTTAATCGTCATTATCAATACAAATGATTTTTTTAAACAGAAATTTCGGTCATATATTGCAAATAATCATTATTTCATCAGAAATCTCGTAGAGAGTAAAGTTTGTATGTTAGCGTTAAGACCCAAAGATCATCTATTTAAAACTTCATATGAGATACACTCTTCCTAAAATTCCACAAAATTTTAATTATTTTGATTAAATTTTTCTTAAAATGTGCTCTTTGCCCAGCGATTCCTTATGAACTTATTCTGAATCCTTTGACAGAGATGATGCGAAGTCTCTCCAATGTATGTAAAGTTACATCCTTCTGTATTAGAATATTTCATATGACGCACAGATGACGCGAGGAATTCATAACTATTATTTGCACTGTAGTAACTTTCTATTAAAAAACTATTTTTCTCATGATGGCGGTTCAAAAGTCAAAATTAATTAAAATATAAATTATGATTTTGATTGTATATTGACTAAACATTCTTCAATTATAAAGTATGTCATCATTGTTTAATTACACAAAATCGAAACGTTTCTCCTCAAAAACACAAATCTTTTAAAAATAAATCGTTTATAATAAATTTTCAAAACTTAAAAAAATTTCATCATGTCACAGAAACGAAAATTCGCAGATGATTTATATTCTCCCTAAACCTCTCTTACTCATCTGCGTAGGCGACTAATTGGGAAATAAAGGGAAAATTTTTCTATTTAAATAATCTTCACTGAAAACAGAACAAACAATTTGAGAGCAAATTTAATTTTACTCGACAATGGCGACTTTTTGAACTGCGAGTTTGATTAAATAGTAGATTATTTGTTGTTCCATCAATTTCTATAGTGTTTGAATATAAAAAGATCTATGACTTTGTAATTTATCTTTAGAAAAAACAGAAAACAAATTCATTTAGGACATTATAAGCAGAAAGGAGAATCGAAAAGAAAAGTCTAAAAGAAGCTCAAAATATGCTCTTATTTTGTCCTACTTCTCAGATTCTCTTCTGTGTCAATCACTTCTCTCTATTGTTTAGAGTCTGTTCTCAAGCAGCCTCCTATTTAATAGCAAAGAAAGAATCTTGTTTAAAGATATATCTACAAATGAAAAATCCTAAGTATTTTGGCAATATTTTATAAAGATAAATATATTTTAAGCAAATTAAAACTAAAATTTAACAGGTTTTAAATTAAATTTCACGGTTTTGTAATCACAGCTTCATCAGTAGGTAATCCAGAAGAAAACTTTATAAAGGGAACACCAATTAATGTATCAGGCTACTCAAAACCTTAGTACAAAATGATTGTTTAAAGATACTGATTCAAAGGAATCAATCAGAAAACAATAATATTAAAATGTCATTTAACCAATCAAATATTGATATGTTTCACGTCGGAATGTCAGGAGCACTGATACCAGGATCCTTTATACGTTCATTGCATGAAGAAAGCCTGAAAATGGACAACCAAGATCAGTTAAAACAAAGACTTTGTACTCAATTGAGTACAGCCCTTCAAAACGGACTCAAATTGTAATTTTCCATTTTTTTGTTGATTTATTGTTTATTTTATGTGTACGCAGTAATAAAAAAATGACTTGACTTCAAAATCCAGAAGGTGTTGATTACTTTATAGTCATTACTGTATGAAATTCATTAAAGGCGAATATAAATAAGCAGTTCATTTTACCTCATGTGCCTAGAGGGCAAGTCATCTTAAATAACTGTTTTTTATTTGGTCTAAATAATATTTGGAATTAATGTCGTAGTTTGCTGAGACCTAGGAAGAGACTTTTAAATTAAAAAAAATAAATATTTGATTGTGAGATATAAATTCTGTCTTCGTTATATTATTATGCAAAACAAAATTTAACATTCCTGACTCGAATATTTTATTTATAATTTTTGCGATCAAATCTAACAAATTCTTAAGAGAGTTACTCGTTAAAAGTAAGGTCATTTCACCTAGTCTGAAGCTAAGGCAAGACATTCCTCTTGATTATCGATATTCCAAGATAGATAAGTTTAAAATGAACTTATAAATTAAATAAAGTGTCTGCGATCTCTTTAATGATAACTTTAGAGGCTCTATCATCCAGATGTGTTAATACGGAATTTTCTGTATCAAATTCTGTATCAAATTAGAAATACAATGATTCTTAGACTGAATCAGGAAATTGCTTGAAAATCGATATCTATTCGTTGACAAAACTATAATAATGTCTTGTGAACGGTAATTTGATATTTTTGAAAAATAATTTTGTTAAAGCTTTTTTAAGAAATTGATTATGGAACATGTTTCGAAGTTTCATACTAATGTGTAACTAATATCTAATCAAAATATCAAACATTTTTTGGAAGATCATAATTTCAACTAATAAATATCATAATGACGATTAATGCCTGTGAGGAATATTTTAATTTGTTTGAATGTGTAAATGTATGGATGCGGTAAGTTGATTTAAGTATGTTGAATTTAGAATGGTGATTCTCC
>MQRK01182241.1:809-28282 GCA_001938485.1 Girardia tigrina
TACCCTAATGTTGTGTTCTATTTGCTTATTTGTATACATATTGTCCCTCAAGCGCCTTCTAAGAATATTTAAACCCTGATTTGCAATTTCAAAACTGGACGACAAATTCCAAACTCTGTAAACAAGCCCTTTCATCATACCCTCTCTGTATTTTTCCTCACAAAAACTCTGTAGTGTTGTGTAAAGACCTGTATCTGTTGCCTTTTTGTACAATTCAGTTTTATAGCCTCCATTCATCCTAGTGACAAGAATGTCCAGAAAGGGAAGTTTATTATCTACTTCCAATTCTGTGGTAAATTTAATATTCGGATGAAGACCATTCATGAATGTTAGGAATGGTTCTATGAGGGATTGATTTCTGAAAACCAAAAAGACATCATCCACATATCTCTTGTACAGCAGAGGTTTTTTTTGAGGAACCTTAACATGATGTTTGGTTCATACCACATCCGAAAATATTCATTTACTAAACATCCGAAAATTGCTGATGATGATACATGTAAACATCGAAACATGTCCAATAATTGTATAAAAAAAGCTTTAATCAAATTATATTTTCGATATATATATATATATATATATATATGTGTGTGTGTGTGTGTGCGTGTGTCATGGAATTTAGAAATCTATTTTAAGGCTTTTTTCTCAATCGGTTTTCTCCAAACTTTGCACATTTACTCATTTTCGATGACAATAAATGATAATGTGAAAATTTGATCAAAAATAACTTTCTAGGGTTCTAGAATGAAAAAAAACGATCAATTCGGAGTTCCTGAACAATATTAATATGAAAGGATCTACTTATAAATTATAAGTAGTTTATATTTTGCAAAAAAGTAGATGTAATAGTCATTTCGCTTCTACAAAATATAGCAAAAAAAATATCTTGGCCAAATAGAGTTCTTCAAGTATAAAGAATAGATATAAAAAAAATTATTTTTGAATTTGCTAGTTTATGAATTGTTCATGATTTCGACAATACTTTTCGTACAATTTTTATACTGACATTATTTTCTTTTGCATTATCTTCCTCTGAAGTATTTTACTCTAAATTTGTCTAATAAGAATATTAGAATAGTTTTATAAAGTTCCTACTTTATATTATATAATTTGACTCAAACTATATTTAAACATTGTAAGCAACATCAGATATAAGTCTCATTAATTGCAATTCAAAGGAAATCTATTTAAATTATTTTGAAAATGTTTGAAGTAAGAAAGATAGTTTCAATGAAAAATTTAATAATTTTTATAAATATACTTACATTTACAAGTTTTGCATCTTTCCCTATAAACATCATAGTATGAAGATTAACAAAGTCTGAATTGACAGTGATGGACAGATTTCGGTCTTCCAGATTTGATAATGTTTTGTCTTGTAATTGACTTTGTATTTTTTCATCCTAATAAAAACATATTTAATTTTCTTTCAACAGTTAGAAAAATATTAAAAAATTTCTTTAATTGTGAGAGGGTTGTTTGTGAATGATGTATTACATGATGAAATGTATGGTGATGAGTATGTTGTCTCTCCCAAAAATAATTGGCAAACGTTAATTAATTGAAACTAAAGAATAAAAACAACTTCGATTATAATTAACAACAAAAACAAGTTAATTTAGAAAAACATGAAATTATATTAAATTACATAATTTGTTTTAATATCGTGGTTTAGGCAGTTATTTTAAAATTTAGTCACGAAGATATAGATGAAGATTTCGAAGTTTTTTGTTTTGTATAAATGTTCTGACTTATCTTAATAAAGTGCTAAGAATATTTTTGTACTTTTATAATTACCGCTTTTCCTTTCTGACTTTTATTTTAAAGATTTGAAAAAAAATTGAATTAATTGAAAAAAAAGAAAGGAGAATAGGATTCTTGACTAAACTGCCATAGAGTGATATTAAATTTGAAGCATATTCGCAAAGAATATTCAAAGCTACTGTCAATACAGTAAAACTACTATAACAGTGGTTATGATGATGGATTGAAAGTCATATTATACGAATCTCTATGCACTGTGATCCAGGAAGCAGAACTAGAAGCTGCAACTCTCAAATATTATTTATTAGTTGGGTGAGACTTTAACTGCAGAGTTCATTTTAAGAAAAACCAAGTCATATCTGGCATTGAAAAATTGGTCATATTTCTGACAATGGGGATAAACTGATCTTACTTCCTGCGATATGTGGAATGAAAACAGCAAATACATTAACACTCGTTAAATACAAGTAGGAGTTGCCCTTCCAATGAGGAGAAATGTGAGCTACTGAATTTCTTTCTCGTAAATAAAACACTTATCTGGAAAGTTAGAGATGATCATAGCAAATAACAATATGAATATATACAGAATCATAACTGTGTAGTATTGCACTTCAAACAAATCAACGAAATCAGTAATTTTATTTATTAAATAGTATTAAAAATAGTATATTTATTATTTTGATTCTTTGAGAGAATTTAATTAACCGAAGCAATGATTCAAATTTCAAGAAACATCTTACGCAGTTGAACAATTAAGATGACAAATATAGAATAAACTCTAATAACGACATATAAAGTATAAATGTTCAAGCAGTGGAGTTGAAATTCATCACTGCATAGTATCGCACATTTTCCACATCAAAATTGAAATTATGTCTCAAAATGCTTTTCAGAATGGAAAAAATCCATTCCCATGCTGCCCTTCTTGGCTGTGTATCTTTAAAAGACATCAGCTTCGTCAATTATCATGAACATATAACATATTAAGCTAAACTTTACTGATAGTTTCATCTAACTAAAATAAAACTTTAAATGTAACTTAATCTATTTTTGTGACGAATATATGTTGAATAACAATAAAATTAATTTATAGCTGATTCATCAGAAAATAGTACATTATTCAAATCTTCTGTTATCTAGATAAAGACTTTTCGGGGGAAAGCTATCCTGTCATTAATCTTTTTGTTTTCGACAACATATTTATTGAAGCTGGACGTTGTGAGGGAAACTTCGGAATATTGTAAGTTTGTTATTTGTATGCTGTTTAGATTGGTGACTCTCCTACTCAGATGGGATTGATATGTTATTGATTGATTATTTAAATCTAATGAAACTAGTTTAATGAGATTCGTGTTTAAATACTAATTAATTAAAAGTTTTATAATTAATTATTAATAATATTTTTAGTAAACGATTTTAACTTATTAAATTTAATATGTTTTAAAACTAATGTTTATTTTAAAAATTATTTAATGTCTTTTTTTATCCAAAACTTTGAGAAATTAAAAGTTAATATTAAAATTGCCACATTAATTAATTTTAAGATTTGAATACATAAACAAAAACTATATCAATCAAAGAAAGATGCTCACTGATAATGGTCGTAAAGAATCTGTTTGTATTGTTAATAAATGTTTACACTCAAATTGTGATGTTGCTAATAGACGTCATGCTCAAAGTTTTAAGTCAACTTGGAGACTACGTATGATAGTTCCATTTCTGACTTGAATATCTTGATGATGTTGAGATCATATGATTGATGAAGAAGCATTTAGGTTGAAGGTTGCCAAAGGTCTGATAAGATTTTCAATCTTAGCCGATATTGTTATTCTTCTTGTTGCACGCTTGAGAAATTAAACATTTCCTGTTTCATGGTACCTTCATAAATATTTCTGGATAATGAATTGAGATGTTCCAGCATGATGAGCTATTTCAATTTGGAAAAGTCTTTAGTCACGTAAAACAATTATTTTCGAAACTTTTTCAGATGTATAAAGATTTTTGTCACATTAATCAATACAAATAAGAAGAAAGCAAATAACGAACAAGTTATTATTTCAACCAAAAATCACATAAATTATATCTGGTAATTAACTATTTCAAATATAAATTACCGGATATAAATTTCCGAAAATAAGCCCATGAGCGTATTTTTAGCTGGGATTATTTTCTGAAAATTCGTCGAAATTACTTTTTTTTGAAAAAAAATATATTAGATTTTATAACATTATATATATTCAATTTTACTTTGTACAATTGCCCAATTTATCGAAAAAAATACGATTTTCCGATAGATGTCCCACTGATTATATACGGAAATATCCGGTACATCCAAACCTTTTATAAAAATGAATAAATTTAAACTGGGCGTTGAAATGTATTGATTTTTATATGATTTTTAAATTTAATTAATGGTATCTTAAATAATGGATGTGAGCGTTTATTTACACAGATCTTTTAAAGATTATATTGAGTATCAGGAAACGTTTTTATTTATATATTACCCATGCACTCTCGTGTCGTATTGATACAGCAGAATCTCTCTAACGAAAATGTTATGAGGTCGCTGTAAAAACTTGTAACAAACTCTCTGTAACGATATTTAATCATGTTTGTATATTAACAGATTTTTTAATTCACAGAAAACGTAATTTTATGAGATCCGCCGTTACTGTGTTCATTAATTAATTGCCTCAGGAAAAATAACTTTATAATTCTGAAAAATACTAGCTATATGTTGTAAAAGCAAACATTATGTGAACCTATATACAGATAACAACGTAAAGTTTACTATACTTTTATACTACAATTTGAACATAAAAACAGTGTACAATATTCTAAAACTTTAGTAATCAATAAAATTGTAACAAAATGTTCTGTGGTAAATTTCACTATATTAAACTTGTTAAATAAATCCACAAGCATTCATTTTATGAACAATAAAAAAACTCTAAATATGTTACTTTGTAATGAATTAGATGAATTCAGGACTCAAAATAAAAGTTTTACGAGAGGCAATACTAAATATTTTGATACTTAAAAACATTATTACTTGAACAACTATTATACAACTTATATTATACATTATAAAAAATTTCAGAATAAAAAATGTCATTTTGTTCTAACCTTTTTTTCAGTGGTAAGGTATGTTTGAGGAATGTTTTATGCTATTTGCTAGTTTACGGAGGTTAATTTTGATTTTTTTTAAATTTCAAAGTAATTACGAAAATGAAAAACACATAAAAAATTTAAATTTCGTTCACATTCACCAAAGGAAATGAAAGCATTGCTACCATTAAATCTTATGAAACATTAGTTTTATCATATTTGTGAGTTATGTTCTGAATTGTTTGTTGTTTTATATTGTACATGTTGTATATTGATTCGGATTGTGCCTCTCCTACCCAGATGGATGATTGGTATTTTCTTTGATTCTTACTAATTTAATTTCCAAGTAAAAATATTTAAAATATGTTTTAAATGTAATATTTAAATTTTCAAATGTAATATGTCATTTTTTAATGTAATTTAAAATTTTAATTTACTAATTTAATTGATACTTCCTTTTTTTTTAATGTTTAGATTTGATTTTAACTAATGAGAGTTTGAATAATTAATTTATATTATAAATATTTTCCATTTATTTTCAAAAACTAGGATGATGTACAGAAAAAATATTAATCAAGAAAGAAGTAGTATAGTAAAAGTGATTTTAAGACTTGTTGTAATGACAATTCTATTTGTAATAGTAATAAATGTTCAAAAATCACATTGGTGTTGTTAATAATATTCTAGTGTATCTTAATTCAAAAAACATTTTTCTCACCAATGCGTAATAATGTCCTTAAAGGTAGTAATAAATCTTGTCTTTAAATGTTATCTTTCACTCAACGTGAGGCATAATAATAATTTTCTTTTTCATATAGAGATTGTTGATCTTATAAATCCGGATTTCGATAACATTATTTGGAAACATTAGAGAGACCTCGTTGTTGCACATTATATGTATTTATTTGAATACTGTAGTATGAGTTCGGATTCTTGGATGAGATATGTTTCGATAAATATCTCATTGTTTTATAATATTTGATGAAATTAAAAAAAAAACAGAAAGAAAAAATATCTTCAAAAGATTACAAAAAATTATTAAAAAAAATATAATATAAACAAAAATACAGTTTTAAATAAATATAATTAAATTCCATAAATAATAAATAAATAATAATACTAAATAAATACAATTAATAAAAATAGTTAAATAAGTGTTAAATAACAGTTTACATCAGTTTAAATCACGGATTAATGGGATTTGATATTCATTTTATGTATAAAAAATAATTTTTTGTACATTGAAATGAATGAATTTTTATTCTTACAGCACAAATATCGATCAAGTATCTTATTCGATTTTAAATGCTCACAAATCCAGATTTTGAGAAAAAGATAATATCTCTTCAAAATTCTGTCCAGATTGTGCAAATAACTGCTTTAGCAATATTGGCGCACAAGGCATTGAATAAAAGACTTATCCGGACACAACTTTAAATTTGAAACCTTACAAACACAATTTAACTACGATCTTTCACATGGCCGCAGATATAAGTCTGCGAACTTTCAGAACTCTACCCCGTTTTGGTTTACCATATGCAAAAGACCAGTTTTGATTTCGTGTTCCATAATTTTTTTAATCATTAATCGAAATCCGGATTTATAAGATCAACAATCTCTATATGAAAAAGAAAATTATTATTTTAATCAGTACATAAGCTCATAAATATTATCTTTGTGTGACGGAAGATTGATATTTTAAATATTTAAAACTTCGGATTATTTAATCAATTTTAAAATTTAAATAACCAACTTTACAATTAAATTAATATATCATAAATAATATATTAAAAATATTTTTCTTAAAATAAATTATAAATTATTTTGTAATCAAATCGTAAATTAGATTGTAATTTAAATTTGTTTAAATAATAAGACGTTTAGAAATAGAATTAAAACTACCAATCAAGAACGATGACTAGAAACCCAAATTTTTAGGAGAATTGTCCTAGTGGCAATTCAAGTTGTGATACCAATGAATATATTGGAAATTCAATTAGTGTTTTTAATAATCTTAATGTTACGGGATTTTATTCTTGTGAAATGCAATATATTCATGTCGACTGTTAATGTGATATGGAAAAAAAAATCGATTCAAGTATAAGATATCAAGTTCAAGATAAATACAATACAATTAAAAATCCAAATACCTAGAATCACAATTAGTATGTTTACTAAATTATAACATCAATAATTTTCCAATAAATGAAGTATTAGGGTGAACCAAAAGTCTTCGTATTTTTTATTAAAAATTTAAACATAATTTTACAACAAATAAGTTTCAAAGTAAAGGCCATTTGAATCTATAGCTGGAACCTATCTATGGGCAAGTTGTACGATCCCGCTGCGGTACCAATCCTTGTTCTTAGAAGCGAAGAACTGGTGACACCCGTTTTCGACCTCGGCCAGATTATTGAAGTTGCGACCACGAAGAAAGTGTGCCATTGAGCGGAAAAGGAGATATTCGGATGGCGCAAGATCCGGACTATACGCTGGGTGTGGAAGAAGTTCAAAGGTGTCGAGATTTTTGATTTTTTCCCTTGTTTGTTTGGTGGTGTGCAGTTTTGCATTTTCCTGTTGTAGAAGAACTCGCTTTCGATTGATCAAAGCGAGGTATTTCTCGCCAAGTGCCGCATACATTCGATCAAGTTGGGTGCAGTAAAGGTCAGCGTCGATGGTACGACCATTTGGAACCAGCTCGAAGGGAATCACGCCTTCGAAATTCCACCAAACACACAAAAGTACCTTCCTTGAGAAACGATCTCGTTTCGCTACTGGTTTCGCCATTTGTCCGGGGTCCCACCATTGATTTTGTTGGTCTGGATTACTGAAAAAAACGCACTTTTCATCGCAAGTTACAATTCGACGGATGAAACGGTAATCGCGCGGATTTTCAAGCAATTTTTGACAAGTTTCGAAAGGCTTTTCGGCTTGAATTTGTGTCAATTCATTAGGCACTTCTCGACATCGTCTATTGACCTTGCCAAGAGCGTGAAGGTGTCGTACAATGGATGTTTGAGGAATATCGAGTTCGGCCGACAATCTGCGAGTACTTATTAACGGATTTGTCTCGATGACTTCACGAATTGCTCCGGAATCTACGGTGATAGTTTGGCCTGAACGCGCATTGTCTCCAAGGTCTATGTCACCTTCATTGAACCTTTTGAACCAATTTTGTACAGTACGATTTGAGACCACATTATCGCCTTCAACTTCGCATATCTTCTTTGTTGCTGCAGTTGCGTTTAAGCCATGTTTCCAGTAATGGCGTAAAAGAACACGAATTTCAAAATTTTCCATGATTTTTCTAAACGATCATAAAAATTATATTAACGACTAATTAGAAGTTTTAATATATATTGTGATAGAGCAGTTCAAGAGCTTTAAAAACATATAACATGTGTATATAAAATATCTTTATTTGGTAATAAGAAACAATTGAACAAAGAGACGTAGAAAATACTAAGACTTGGTTCACCCTAATATTTCTATCATAAAAGACATATGACATTATAAAATCCATATAATTTGTAATTATAAATGTAAACAGATGGGAATTCATACATTTCATCAAAGGCATTCAATTACAATAGGAAACGTCGTTGGAGAATCGTGGTTAGTTGTATTGAAACAAAAATAAATCAGGTTCATTTTATAAGTTAACAGTCAAAATATAGGAAAATAATTTTGTGTGTGCCAGCATGAAAAATAAAAATAGAACTAATTTTGATTGCAAATATATGAATCAAAAATTTTTTAATGTAAAAAAAAGCCGAATTCAACTTTCATTCAAACTAGAGGATGAAATCGCACAGATTTTATTTAATCATATATAATAATGGTGACCAACAAGTCAATCGTGAAACCGATTTCGGTCGATCACTTTTGATATCTTGGCATTGACCTAGAACGCCAACCACTGATAATTTTTACGACTGTTGGGGAGCTATTTTAACAAAAACAATTTCATCAATATTTTCACTTTAGAAAAAAAATCAGGTAGTAAGCATGTTTCACTTTCATAACACTCCACATATAAAAATAACATAAAATAATACTAGCACGTAAGTTTTTAAAGAGGAAAACTCTTATGCTGTATTGGTAGAATAGCAAGAGATAGAAAAATGCAACAGTCAAGTATTCATTGTGTTTTCAAAAGTAGGCTATTTAATAAATAGTTCTAACTTTCAAAAATGAATTTAAAATGTCAATTTACATCAAAATTTTTATAAAAACATACATTATATTAGTACTTATTCTCTGTGTATGTTTAACAAATATTATTTCTCGGTTTGAGATAAAGACTGTCCTGGTTTAATTAAACATTTAGTTGAAAAAAACAAAATCAAATTATTGATATTATAGCGATTAAAATAAGTTTTAAATGTTTAAACAATAACAAAAAATCCAAAATAACAAAAACAATAATTAAATCAAACACAAAAACAACAATACTAATACTAAAGCAAACCAATCTATAACAAGAACTTGAAGGGAAGACTCAATTTTAAATTTTTGGACTCTAACAAATCGTTAAGTAATATAGTTTTCATAATAATATCCATTAATATTATTAAATTAAAATTAAATTGTAACATTTTAAAGAGTTTTTAATGTTCTTCAAAAATATGTAATTCAATATTTATTCTTTAAATTATTGTATTTCCTTCACATTTTAATATATTCATAAACATGTGTTAATATATTAATATATTCATAAACCAAAAAAATCGAAAACTTATCATTACATTGGACATTGAGAATTCGATTACATTTTTTACAATTTTGAAAAATAAATGTTGCTGCCTCATATGCGTTACATCGATCGCCCTTGCTAGGAAGGGTGATCTAGAGACATTTTTTAGCTTTCCATAACAATATGTTATTTGATTCTACTTAATAAGTTCAATTAAATTAAACCAAGCAGATTACCTACCAAATTCCGAATGAAAAATCTTCAAGTAAGTGACCTTAACACCCAAGAAACAAATCAACAAATTGTTCTTTAATGCCAGTAATCACAAACAGTAACTACTGTATTATTCAAAGTAAGCTATCTTTTAGCACAAAAAAATATAAAACATATTTCGAAGGTAAGTTTGTTTTTTTATTCATATGGTTCTTAAGAACTTTTCATTTAAAGAAGAATTTGTTGGAAAGATATATATATATATATGTATATATATACATTTTATAATATATATATATATATATATATAAAATGTATATATATATTATACGGTTCCACATCAAAATGTCGCCGACTTAAATGACGCGGTCATAATGGTGCAAACAAAAATATCGCGGAGAAAAAATGTTAAAAAAAACTTAATTAAAAAACTTTAATTAAAGTATTGTTACTTAAAATAAAGTAAAAGTAATATATGAATTATAAAAATATAGTATAAAAACAAATAATAATAAATAAAAATTGTTTGCATTCAATTTCGAAAACAAAAATATATTTTATAAACCCATTTTTATTTATCAAAAAACGTTTAATGCTTCAATATTTTATTATTAAACGTTTAAATGAAAATTGCTTGCCACACCCTTCAAACAATTTAAAAGTAATACATTATTGTAACTAGCTACTATCCTGTATAATCTTTGTGTATTGTCCCAATATTTGTTCCTTCCTAAAGGTGAACTTTTACGCCTATTCTTCATTTGCGATCGACCAATCCAAGTATCTTCAAAATAAAATATTATCGGATTTAATAAATCTTCCTTTTCAGAGTAATATTCCGATCCACATAATGTTTCAAATGCCATAATGGCATGGTTTTCAAGTACAAAGGCAATGGCTGCCAACATACGTACATGTTATGAAAATATTGGATTGATCTTATATTCATGTAAAGTTTGTGGACAATTTTGAATACAAATCCACAAACATTGCGTAAAATGAAAAAAAAAACAACCACATATTTTTCAAAAGAAAATGTTTGACCAAAGGCATTAATAGCACTCATTTCATAATTACATATAATAGATCTTGGTCATAAATTTAGTTATCGAGGCAGTGAATGCCTGTATATACGTTTCTTCCCTTTTTTGTTTGTGACGTTTTGGATACACGACATTTTCATTCGAGATATTTTTGTTCGCGACATTTTGACTACGCGAAATTTTTATTTGCGACATTTTTGTCTGCAACATTTTGACGTGCTACAATATTATACAAGACTAATTGAGAAATTGATTTCTTAAAAACTTTGGAGATGCTTTTTAGGAGTTTACCGTAATTTAAATGGTTGTATCCTTTCTTAATTCGAAATACACAATACCTACTATAACATATTTACTAGAAAACATATTTAGATGTCCAAAAATATGTTGTACCCGTAATTATATATATATAAGCCCAATGTTTCATCTGCGTAACGCTCAAAACACACACACTCTCTCTCTCACACACATATACATACACGCATACACAGATACAAACTCGATACACTCAGTCAGTTTATGTAATTAACGACTTGATCTTGCAATCTATTTGGTCGATTTGTTATTGAAAATCGTTGTTTTGTCAATATCAGAATTATTTCGTGTAATTTTGATTTCTGTGAAATGGAAATCGATTTTTCATTTGTAAATTATTTTGATTTATTTTGAAATCTCTTCGATAAAGAAAAGCTTTATTTGTTCGGTGTGACAATGATTCATTTTGCCTGTGGACTCTGTGTGTAGCGTTGTTATTATTGGTTTGACCAGTCTTATGATTATTATTATTATTACACTGATATTGTTGCTATTATCAATACGTGGCTATTATCACTGATATCGTTGTTATAATTTGAGAAATAAATTTCCCGGACTCCAGTTAGTTTCAATGATTGAGAATTTGTTGTTTGAGAAAAATTTTGGGAGAAAAATAATATAATATAAGTCAGTCATACTATGATATAAATGCCAAATGGTGGAGGAACCGAAGTGAATCCATGCAATGACGTAGTCAATCTGAATGGCCCGCATAAAAACGGTTCTGTCGGTGAAGCGCTTTTACTGAAAAACATCGGGAAGTCGACAAAATCGATCAACTTTTAAATCAACACCGAATTTGAAACAATAAATTATAATTATGAATTTAAAATTTAAACAGAAACTTTCAAAGAAGAAAATTCAGCTCTTCTGTCATATATAACAAGTCTTTTTCTAGTTCTCTAGACATTTGTGTATGTTAAAAATATTCTTTAATCAGAATTTTAATGAAGTGAATTATGTTTAAATTATTTGATTTAAAACGATCTAAATGGTTCAAATTTACATTAATAAATTTAGTTGTTTGTTTTTACAGGTGACTATGATGATTTTTAAATGATGAATATAATAATTTATCAAAGGAAATTCGATCAAAATTAATTAAATTATAAACCTTTATCTTCATTCCAACTTTAACATCACTGATAAGAGAAATATCGTAAACATAACTATCCTAAAATATTATTAAAAATAAAATTTTAGTAAAAATAATAATAATAATACTGATTTTTCACTTTTCCAAGATAGAAAAAATCCGAATTCGTCGACTTTTACCAGACAGTTGACTTCCAATATGTTTAGTTCCTGAAATGAAATATTCTAGTAAGTGAATATACACGTGCATTTACGAAAGCATTTTTGAAAAGATTATATTACATGTTTCGATATTTTTCATACCATCATCGGTAATTATAAATTTATACCAATTAATTAAAGATAGGAAAACTATAACATAATAATAATACATGTACATGTCTGTCCAGAAAGTTTTGACCGATGGTATTCTATAAGTATCTAATGAACGCATTTATAAATGTCTATTATATTTACAGATAACACATAGATATGTGAATGATTTTGTAAAATATAATTCAAAAATAATCAATTATTCTTATTGTAGGAAAACTAATTTCAAAATATCAGTTAACAAATTGTTTCGAAAATAAATATTATTTTGCAATATTGTTTGGAAACGTAATTTGAATCCCCCGTTATATGTAAAGAGATGAATGCAGCTCTTGGAAGTGGTGCTGTTACTGAGAGCACTTGCATGGGTTTAACAACGGCGATTTTAATGTGAAAGATCTACAGCGCTCTGGAAGACCGTCAATGAACATTGATGACGCTATATCGCAACAGCTGGATTTGGGCAAATACCGCACGTCGCTCCATAACACTTGAGTTGGCAATTTCACCAAGACAGCTCGAAATCATCTCATTCAGATGGGGAAAAAGTACCTTGTGTAATTGATGGATCCCACATATATTGTTCCCTGAACAAGTGGCTAATAGAGAAAGACTATGCAACGAACTGTTAGCAAAGCAATCGACTTTTGATTTTCTTGGACAAACGGTAACCATGGATGAATCCTGAATATACTGGGACAATGGAGGCTCAAAACATTATCGTTCTTGAAGTTCGTCGTGTGATTACACCCAGGAAGTACATGATTTCAGTTTTTGGGGACTGCAAAAGTGTATTGCTAATGGAATTTCTCGCTCATGGACAGACAATTACTTCAGATACCTACTGTCAACAGCTGGATCATTTTTTGATGCAATACGACAAAAGCGGAGGCGGCTTATGGGAGGAGGAGCTCAACAGATTACTTACCTTCACGATAACGCCCGACCCAAGACAGCCAACAAAACAAAAAATAAGCTGCAGGAAATCGGATTCAGGGTATTGCTCCATCCACCATACTTACCTGACCTCGCTTACTCCAATTTTTATTTATTCTTCCCAATGAAACCGCCCTCCGAGGACGAAATAACATCTCCGTGGCCTTTTTTCAATGTAGTTGACATTATTATTAACCAATGTTTTCCATAGGAAACCTAGGATGGAGAACGCCTTCCTGGACCTACTTTCATGTTTTAAGTCGAAAAGTCTTCGCAATGACCTTTTCAATTAATCCGTGTTTGACCTTTCAAAAGTCTTTTATTGTGGGAAATAAAGATAAAATTGCTGAAAGCCAAATCCACAGTCCCACAAAGCCCCTTTAACAAATAACATCCTTTGTAACAGAACGTTTGTGAATTCGAGCGTTATTATAAAACCAAAATAATATTTTGACATGGGTCTTTCGTGTCATATACCAAGAATCTTAAATAACATTAGTCTTATACTTTCCGTTAAGTTTCTCTATTTTGTCGACAACATTTGTATGGACAGAACCAAGTAAATGTCACTAAATCACAAGCTCAATGGTTAATTCATAAGATGTGGATCTCTTCAGTTTATTCTAACTAGACTGTAGTGAATTTTCGTACATCTATGTATATTTTTTCAAATGGTTCGTTTTTATGCTAAATGTCATCCGTTCTTCTTTCGTAGCGATTGTTACTGTCTTACTTCTTTGACATCGTTCAATTACTTATTTTATCATTTCGTTATGTTTGTTCATGTTGCATTTTTCTGCGATATGTTTTATAACTTTCTCTGCACCCTCGTGTGATAATAGTGTATGTTTTTGTTTAATACTTTCTTCTCTCTCTTCTGCTACTATCCAAATCTTTCCCTAGTTTATCCTCGTTCCGTCATTTGTAAGGTTTTATCTGCTTCTAAAATTATGCTTTTCCATATTCCTTCGACATCTCCCTGCTGGCATTTGGATCTGGCTGTCATATCCATGGCGTTTATCATCCGAGTCTTGATCTTCCGTGTTTTGCTTCTTCATGCGCTATCAGGCATTGTGTACATGTATCATACGTGTTCCGTGATAGCATATCTGCGTTTGAATGTGCGGTTCCCTTCAGGTATTCTAGTTGTATATCTAGACTTGATAAGCAGTTTATTCATATATGAAATTGTGTGGTTATCGTTTTTTTGTCTTTAGCGTGAATGTAATCGCCTTGTGGTGTAACGTTGACAAAAGTAAAATATTGCTAACATTTTGCGAGTAGTACAGTTCGTGTACAGATTTTTAAAGAAGCAAGATTTTGAAACAGAACTTATATTCGCAAAGAATGAATAAATGGCAAGGAGCTGAGTGGGTTAATTATTTCATACAATAAGATACTTGGAAGGTACATTTTAACGGTGAATAATCAACGAAAGCAGTTTAAGGTTTTTTGGATATTGGAGCGAGAATAAATTACGTGAGTTTCACTATTTCCAAAGAATAACAGAATGTATGGGATAAATGTGAGGGAAACTACAAATGAATATTTCCTCAAAAAAGAAGAATCAGGAATGATAAAAATTATAATTATCAATTATATTTTATATATCATTATTTATGTGAGGACAATTAAATTTATATGAATATTTATAATGACGTATGTCTATTTATAGTTATAATATAATAATAGATCAAAAGTCTTTAATTAAATATCATATTCAGGAAAATCAGCACTTAAAATTATTGTGTTATATTCTGAATTGAAATTAAACATGATGAAAGATCTTTATAATTTAATATTAATTTTAACGTGATTAATACTCTTTTATTAAAAAATATTTATATTAACACTATTAACGTGATATTCTTATACATTCTAAATTTTTATTAAATAAACATGAATGAGATTGATTTTTGTAACTTATTAAAAAAACTTTAATATGATTATTAAAAATGCAATATAATATATTACAAAAAAGTAAGAAAAAATTTACTAAGAAAACATTTTTTTAACATTTGTTTTTTTCGTACAAAATTAATTTTACTCGTTCTAAATTATCATAAAATAATAAAATAAAAAATTATATTGTTTAAAAATATTAAATAAATATTTGACAGAATATTTTCGCAATTTATTTTAACAAATACTTGCAATAGTACATGATCATTGTCATTACATTAAGTCTTCAGTAATAAAAATACAAAAATAATAGTGATTCGTAAATTAACTTTACAATTTCGTATCGGAGTCAATTGTGGAATAATTAGTAAAAACGAAAAGTCAAATAAAAATCAAAAATCCGTAAATAAGAGTACGAAATTTTCTCATTGGATATTATATAATTAAAATGGATTTTGTGAATTGCTCTTTCAATATATTGATTTTTCTTAAAATAACCTTTTATATTGAATTATAACTGTGAAGTTATTGATAATTATTTGAAAAATTAAAAGAATTCCCATCGATATTTTGTTGATATTTTAACACTTAATGTTTCTGAATTATCTTTAACTCCTATGGATGGCAATTTTGAAATCTGTTATATATAAGCTATAAACAGATGTAAAATTTTCCATTTTCTGGATTATGGAAACCACCGTTATGAACATACGGCATCCCCAGTGGGTTTAGCGATGGCTCAGAAACATTGTATAAATATAAGGCAAGTGAGTTATGTACTACTATTAAAAACCCTAAAGTTTGTATTTATTCACTTAAATTGGCAATTCCAGTTTCCATTTATGTTAAATATAAGAAATAAATATTTTTAGCTCACTAGATTAGAGACAATAAAATATTAAAATATTGTTATAAATATTATTTACTTTATAAATCAAAAATCTTACATCATCATAAAAATCAAAAATAGCTCCTCGTTTTAATTCTTCTGGTACATTTCGACGCCAATGAAACTCGTATATTTTTGAACTAGGTACAGTTCGCTGACGCTTTGCAATATCAGATGTCATGGATCAGACGACAGCATGATATTATATAAAAATATTTATTTTTCCAAACTTTATTTGCTCATGTTAAAGTTAATTTGTGAATGAAATTACAGCACATTTCCAATAAATAGAGAAAAACAAATAACAAGCGATTCGAAAATATTAGGTTGCTTCGTAAAAATTAATTTATAAAATAATCTAGGTATATATAATATATATATGTATATACATCTATATATACTTATTTATATATATGTATATATATATATACTTATACATTATTATTTCGTAATATTTTATACATGAAAAATCAATATCAAAACGACCAGCCAATCATTATAAAGTGATTTATAATTGGTTACGAAATTTTCATTAAGAAATGAAAGCAATGAAAGCAGCAATTGGATTTGTTTAAAATGATTTCTCCTAGTTGGACTAGTAAATTTACTGTATCTGATGTTGTCAAAGCAACAAGAATTCCATCATTATCAATCTGTTGGATGAGATGATGATTTGATTTTTATGATTTTTAAAGAAAAATTTATCTCAAAATATTTTGTTTTTTTTAAAATACGTAATTGTAATCGCTACAAAAAAATTTTTTACTAAATTAAATAAAACGTATAATTTAAACTAATTTTTAAAAAAATAATTTCTTTTTTAAAAAATATTTGCCTAATAAAATCTATAAATTTAAATATAAAAACGAAAATATTGTTTTGTAAAAGTAATTATTTTCATTAGTTAATTTGTGGTTTGTTTAAATTGATTGCTATTATTTATATTTAATGAACAAATTTTAAAATTTTATTTATAACATGGAATTCGAATTTTTCAACGTTAATTTTTTTGATATTTTCACAACCGTTCTTTTTGTAATATTTCTTGGGATATTTTCAATTTGTTTGTTTTTCTGGTTCAAAAGCTCGAGTAGTAAAACTAGTGTACATTGTCCGAACAATTTCTCGGTCAATAGTAAAAAAAAGGGTAAAAGAAAATTGAATTCTTCCAAATCCAACAAACTACTCGTAACGAGTGAAGATTTATCGACAGACAAATCTATCAGAAATAAACACATTGAAATTAATAGCAGTCCGGAGATTTTGGATGAGTCCAATAAGGATGTAAAACTCAATATTGGATTGTCTCCTTCGAAACCGATTTTACGGAAAGGAGACGATGAAATTCTCGTCGATGAAAAACATTTTCATCAGAGCACTTGGGCGAGAATCCCGAAAGATGAGGTGGAAATTCGTAGATCGCGACAATCGAGTGTCGTATCGGAAACGAGATCGATTCAGAAAGAAGAAATAGAAGAAGTTACATCGAAACTTTCACGAGGTCAAAAGAAAAGATTGAAAGCAAAATTGAAAGTGAATGAAGTGAAAATCGAAGATTGTAAAGACGAGCTTCAGTTTAATAATTCTTCAATCAATGATGTGTCGAATGACGAAAGAGAAGATTGTGGTTGGTTTGGAACTTTGTTTTGCTTTTGAATTTTTTCCATTTAAATTTAATCGATAATTGAGGATCTATGACAAAATGCTGAATTTATTAATTAAATTAATATTAATTAATTTATTTATTAAAATTTTATTTAATTAAATTAATATTATTAATTAATAAATTTGTTAAAATTTTATTAAATTAAAATTAATATTATTAATTGAAAATTTTTCTAATGAAAGATGGCTTAAATTAACATGTGCCAATGCAATTTACAGTGGTTAACTGGCATTAAGAGTAGCGCGACTGTATTTTATACTTATAATTTTACCTGGATTTTAATGGCAATACGAAATGAATTAAGAAGTAGACTCTATTAATACACTCTTGTCAAATTGATCTGAACACTGTGCTCTATAATATTGGATCAATCAAGTGTATTTATAACACAGTAACAAAATACAAAGTCTGGGTAAATGTTAATATTAAATGTGTGCGCCTCTGTCTTTTAAGAGTAATTTGATGCGCTTTGGCATTGATTCCACCGACCTTTGGCAATTATCTTTGATTTTGGGATCATTGTGCACACATCAAAAACTGCTTTTGAGACGTTCTCTAAGGTGCTGCAGTCCACTTTCCTCATCCGTGTTTTACAAATCAACCATAAATTCTATAGGGTTGATGTCAGGGAATTGCCGGGCCAATCCAAACAATCAACTCCATTGCCAGGAACAAATTTACTCACCATCTTAGAAGAATGGCACGGGACAAGTTCTTGGCGAAAAAATGGATTTTGCACTTGTATTCTCAACAACTCTGGAATCATTGCATCATGCAAAACTTTCATATATGTTACACTATTCAGGTACCCCGATAAATGCGCTAAAAGGGGACTGCATAAATGTTTTTGAAAATTTATTATTAATTCGTTAATGCTAAAAATATATTTGAAATATTTAATGACAATATCAATCTGAATGCCAGTATTAAGATAATATAAGGGAGCAAAAAAATAAAAAAAAACACAAATTTATTATCATTTAAACAATTATCCAAAAGGCACAATCTAAATAAAGATCTACCGCGTGCAAATAATCCTTCAATTCATGTTCTTTATAAGTAGGAATAATTGCAGCAAGACGTTTCGACAATTGAACGTACTTAGATTTGCTGGCTGTTTGAGTAGAAATTTCACTAAATATACGACTTATAGTTTGCTGTGTCGAGTCCTGTTCACGACGGAAATGATCGACTTCTGGATTTTATACAGAGCTAACCTGTAAGAACTGGTCTTCTTAGTTGCTGAGTCCAACCCGACCCTTAGACCTTACAAAAAACAAACCAAATCTGCGTCTGGGTCGGACGGCCTTCCCACACAACTCGGGATGTGTCGTGACTGTGAGGAATATTTTAAATTGTTTGAATGTGTGAATGTATTGATGCTGTATGTTGATTTAAGTATGTTGAATTTAGAATGGTGATTCTCCCACCCAGATGGAAATTGGTATTTTTTATTTAAATTTAAAGTGAGTGACTATTCGAACATACTTAAAAATAATCATTTTATAAGTTCATATCTTTATTTTCAGAATTAAAATTAAGTTTAATAATTTTTAGTAAAATTTAAATAAAATTCATTTTTAATAATTTGATGTCATTTTTATAATTTTGGAATTTATTGAAAAGTGATAAAAATTAATATTTTTAGAGGTTAAATATTTTAAAAAATAATTTAGAAAAATTGTTCGAATAATCTTGATTAAAAACAGAAATAAGAAAACCAATTAGAACGATGGCAAACGATGAAAGAACTTTTGTGAGTCTTAATGACTCTAAATGTAATTGCAATAAAGATTTAAACGAGACTTGTTTAAATGTTCTTAATAGTGACACCAACGTTAAAAGGGACCGTTTTTGCGGGTGAACCTTTCTGAGTGCCACAATAGGAGTCTGAAGTCAGTCGAAGGACATGTGTGCTCGCAAGTGAGGGAATTTTCCGATGCGGCTGGTCCGGGGCTCAATGGACGCTTTAGTTCGAGCTCCCTGCTTGACGAACGTTTACTCATCGGCCTAGCCCATTTTGTCATATCAATATAAAGATCTACCGCGTGCAAATAATCCTTGAATTCACGTCCTTTATAACTAGAAATAATTGCAGCAAGACGTTTCGACAATTGAACGTACTTAGATTTGCTGGCTGTTTGAGTAGAAATTCCACTAAATATACGACTTATAGTTTGTTGTGTCGAGTCCTGTTCACGACGGAAATGATCGATCAATGTGTAAATTGTCAAAAGCATCTATTAATTTTATAATTCACAAATATTTTTAGCAATAACGAATTAATAATACAAAATTTTGAAAAGCATGTATGCAGTTCCCTTTTAGCGAATTTCATGTTCATCATCTTTCATAGCGAATTACTGTTCATCATCCCCTGGACAGGAACTAATGATCCGGAGATAGAAAATGAGAAGCTACCCTAAAACATTTGCTTTGCAGGAAATTTTAATCACTGCTGGATGTAAGCAGGAGAAAGTGACTCTCCATCTGTTCTGCAGACAAACTGATAACATTGACCTTGAATATTGTTTAGAAATGTGTCGTCGACTCATATTTGTATGCTTAGATAATGTGATAAGCTTACTACGAGTTACCAATAGTGATCAAAAGCCGGATTCAGAATTTTCGTCAAATCCGCCCAGAGTTGGAGCCGGTGCCGGATTTACAAAAATTGAAAAAAGTTGGATATTTTAATTAAACGATAATTAAATACAATGCGATATACGAAATATAATTATGGTAAGAAATGCTTAATGTTTAATTACCACCAGAGAAAAGGATCTTCAAAATCTTCGTCTTCACTTTCTCAAACAAATCAGGTAGTACACGTACTGTAATATATTTTCTCAATGGAATTTGATAACTGGGTACAAGTTTAACAAAACCAGTATTCTCCACAAGTTGAATGGCCGCAAATCTTTAGCAAGCATTGTGGATTTTGATAGCTGATGGATGATCGATATGCCAACACTAAACACTGTTCCAGAGTTTGTTGAACTGTGGTATGTTTTTCTGTTATTAGTAGCAGTAGTACCGTGTTTCGCACAATATAAGACACCCCCTGGTATAAGACCTACAGATTTATGGCAAATTTTCTAAGTTTTTTTAATAAATTAATTAAAATTATTTAAAAATTAAATTTTTAAAATCAATTTTGTTTAAATAAAAACATTTATTATTTTTTAAAAATTTAAATCATCCATTATGAAAAGGAAAAGTTATACAATTAATTTCAAAATTAGTGTCCTTAAAGAATCAAGAAACAAATATTTGTCGGAATATTGTTAAGAAAAGAAGTTGGACTTGCGACTTGTTCGGAAATGGCGAGCAGATTACGAATATCTACTCATAGAGGACATGCAAGGGAAAGGAAGCAGTAGAAAGGTGGGTGCAGGGAGGAAACATGAATTTAGCGAATTGGAAGATGACATTTTTAATTGGATTTTGGTTCGAAGAGAGGTCAATTTCGTAGTCCAGAGATCAGATGTCCAGGAGGTCGCCCTTAATATTGCAAATGAAAAATATTTATCATAATTAATGTATAATAATTCATTTATAATAAGACCTATTTAGTATAAGACCTATTAACTTTTTCGTTACCTCGATTAATATACGACAGTGTCTTATATTGTGCGAAACACGGTAGTGAATGCAAGTGGCAGTCTTGTTTATTTTCCTGGAGGCTAGCAAGCTCTTTTGAATGTTGAAAGCTAAGATGTGTTATCATTGAAGAGATACCGAATTTCTTTTCCCTGTATTCTGATTGTCCACAAGCAATGTAGGTATGACATGCTTTACAGATTGTTAAATGTATCTCGGTAGGTTGGATATCAAGAAATTACACAATGTATTAGTCTCTTTGGTGAATTCATAGTAATTCCTGTATAACTGCATCTGTAAAAACATCATTTTTGAGATCTTATTTTAACATCACTTGTTTTTTATAAACGAATTAATTTATGAGAGTTTCTAATTCTTTTAAATATTGATAAAAAACCGGTAGAATTTTTCCGGAGCCGGGGCCGAAAACTGGTACATCCCTAGTAAATACACAACTTTCAATACCTAACCACAATTTAACCTAAAATAAACAAAAAAATACAAATAAATATTTAGAATTCAAAAAATCGCAAAATAGATCAATGAAACCATTGATTGTGTTAAGCATAACAAGTACTTATATAAAATACTTATTCTGAACTTTTAAATAAAGTATTGGTACCAATAGAGTCTATTAACAGTGTTCAGATTAATTTGCTCAAGGGTGTATTAATTAACACAAATTATAGGATCAATCACATGTATTTCTTTTTTTTAAAACACAGTCAATAAAAAAGCGTTTGACATGGCGATAATAATTCCTCATGTCTTTCTAATCGTCCTTCGCCGCTACAGCTCCAATTCTGTCTTCTAAAACGGCTTGTCTTTGCTGGTGAGACAAAGATAGTATGTCTGGATAATTGGTGATCTCTGGTCTTAGATCACGCTTTAACTTGGCAAAGAAAACCTCAATCGGATTGAGGAATTGCGAATAAGGTGGCAATTGATTAATCTGATAAACAGATGTTATTAAAATAAATTTTTACATTATCATGGATTAGATAATGCAGAGTTCTGGGCAAACTTCTGGATAGGTCGCTGATAAATGACTGATATTTAGCGTGATCTACACTGCTGCTGTATAATTTAAACAGCAGTAGACCATTTTTCCTATCTCTATAACCAGCGAAATATTTTCGCCCCTGTTGGAGAGCATGACTATATTAACTGAAAATCCTTTTTGTGATCTTTCATATTGCCTGCTAGTTCAGAAATTGAAGCTGATTTCGTCAATGAAGATACACTGATTCATTCACCAACCTTCATTAAGAAATCGGATGACATAATCGGATCGAAGGGCCTTGGACTCGTATCATTTTCCAGTCAGAAATCTGGAAATTGTCGATTTAGATGTATTCAATTATTTTGTTTCCTGAATATCTCTTCATTTCTATTAAAGTGGATTGTGGTCTTTCTTACACGTATTGAATAATATGTCGGCCCATTTCTTCGTCAATAATAGGTTTTTTGTGACCTCCATATTTTCCCATTGAAATGAGGCAACTTTTTTATACTTCTACACAATATTTCTGGTCACTGATTGCAAAATATCTAACTTTCTGACCAAAGTTAGATAATCTACTGACAAAAGAAATGCTCTAATAAACCTTTATTTATCAAACTTTGCTATGCTGTAATTAACTAATTATTTGTATTTAAAATTAACTAAAGAATACGATTCCCGACTAATCTTTTCGCTACATGGCCCCGTCTTTTCACTGTCTTCAGACATAACACTAAAAGTTTTAAATAAAAAATCATAATTTTCATTAAAATACCTTATATCATGATCATTAGCACTACTAATGGGGGAAAATTG
Organism: Girardia tigrina; assembly: GCA_001938485.1. NCBI lineage: Eukaryota > Metazoa > Platyhelminthes > Tricladida > Dugesiidae > Girardia > Girardia tigrina. The sequence continues at coordinate 24,171 of MQRK01182241.1, forward strand.
AAAATTTATCATCCTTTTTTAATTTTTTTATTTATACTGTTAAAATCTGGATGTTACTCTTAAAAGCTGAAAAATCAATAAAATTTTAATTTAATAAAATTTATGGAAATTAATAAATAACTTTATAACTAAATGTTTAAATAATAAATAACTGTTTATAACTAAAAACTCTATTAATTTATGAAGAATTATTGTGTTTTTTAAAGATATTTATAGCTGATTGGTTTTGTCATGTAACTTAAAATGTTGAATTTTTTTTATTTTATTATATGACTTTAAAAATTATTTATTGTAAAAATTCATTTGCGAAAAATTCAAAAAATTCTGCGCCAATTGATAGATTTTTAAAAAAGTTTTAAAATAAAGAGTAAACGGATTAAAATTTATATTTTTAATAAATAATTATACAAATAAAATGTTTTTGGTAAATTAAAATTTAATAGTTTTATGATAAAATTTTATAAAAAATGAGCAATAATTTAAAAATAAATTTAATAATTCCAAGTTAAATTTGACAAATGAAATTGAAAGAACAATTTAATAAATGGATTTTGGTGAAATGATTAAATTAACGGGAAATTTATTTATATATGTGTATTATTTTATTAATAAAATTTTGCGATAAAAATGAATTCTGAAATTTCAGATAACAAAAATGGCATAAACGCTATTAATACACATTTATTACTATTATATTTAGAGTCATCACGATTCTCGAAAGATCTTTCACCAGTTATCATCGTTTTAATTAGTGTAGTTTCTGAATTTTTAATAATGATTATTCATACAATTTTCCTAACATTTATTATTATTACTTGAACTTTAAAATATTTCATAAAATTAGAAAAAATAATTAAACTAATTTTAAAATTATTCAAACTTCTAAAATGTATTTAACCCTTACAGTACCATAAGAAAACACTTTCAAGATATTATTAGTTCAGCCTGCGATTGTTTGGGTTTTGGCGCAATAAAGTATGACAGTTCTTCTTTATTTGTTCAGAAACACATTTGCCACCTTGAACATACGTTATATTTTGACATTCAGTAAAAAAATATCGATTCAATAATAATTGAATAATTGATAACGATTTTGGTAGAAGTGAAAAATATTTCCCTTGAGCGTGATAGGGTTAATTAAAGCATTAAAAATGTTTTTATAATTTTTGAAAAATATTACTTATATTAGAAATTACCCTATACAGTTGACTTATTTTATTATCACTGTGAGGAATATTTTGAATGATGTTAATTGTATGTTGTTTTAGGATTGTTTCTCCCACCCCTATGGAAGATTGATATTTTAAATATTTTAAAACGTCGGATTATTTGGACAATTAAAAAATGTAAATATAGACTTTATAATTAAATTAATATATCATAGATAAGATATTTAAAATATTTTTTTAAAATAATTAAAATTATTTTGTAATTTAATTTGTGAATAATTTTATAGTCGATATTGTAAATTAAATATTAATTAAAGTTTACTTGAATAATTAGACGTTTAGAAAGAAAATTAAAAATTGTTTATCGGTTCCCATTGATTTAAGAGTTTAAATCTATGGGAAAAATTAACTTAAAACGTGTGTTGGTCATTCGTTTTTGTATATTATTTTCTTTTTTGTTTCAGTTTAATTAGAAATTTTACTCTGCTATTCTTTTAATAATTTGAAAAATATTTAATAAATTTTAGGGTTTTTTGATCAATATACTTATCATTTCAATCAACCTAATAATCTTAATAATCTTTGCAAACAATATAATAAACATAATTCAAAACTAAGGAAATAAAATTTTTAATTTTGGATTATTTGATTCCTATGCATTAAAATTTAATATTATAAATATGTAATATTTAATTTATATTTTTCATTTTTAATGACTATCTCAATTACAATGCAATATTCTAATGAGGCTTGTACTAATGAAAATGATATCCAAAGAAACCAATTAGAACATAATCAAGAAAACACAGAAACGATTACAAATTCAGCCACGACAAGTCTAAAAAACGTGTAGCTTCAAGTAATGACAGATAAATAATTAAAGGGTTTCTAGAAAGACATTCGACTTCCGCAATCACATCGGTATATGATGTGCAATATCAAACAGTAAACAATATTTTACGAAAATATTTAAAAACAGCAGTGATACTTCTTTTAACTCGTGGAGCAGATAGGCGTTCCAAATTGTCTTTATTAAGAACACCAACATGGCTTTTCAAACTTTTATTTTCATTACAATCAGAATTGTCTTTTGGACAACTCTCAGAAAAACTCTCGTCATTCGACATCGTTCTAAATTGATAATTTTTTGTTAATGTTTTTTAATAAACAATTATTCGAACAAATATTTCATTATTTTCTGATTTTATTTTTAAAGTTCATTTTTGTAGTTTTAGTATTAATTTTTATTTACATATTAATTTTATTTAAAAATTATTTTCTTAGTAAAGAAAGAACATTTAATTAATTCAAAACTTAGTTAAAACTATTTATTTTATTTAAATTTTAATATGAAGATTTGAAAAGATTTAATATTTTTAATGTTTTTAAATATCTTATGTTGTATTTTAAAATATAAATTATATAAATTATACTCGAATAATTATTTATCGTGAACATCTAAAATATCAATTTTCCATCTGGGTGGGAGAAACACATTTCCAAATACTAAACTCAACATACAAAATTCAACAAACCAATTTCAACATACCAAATTTAAAATATTCCTCACAGTCTTGAAATTAAAAACTGATTAGTCGCATTTGTAAATTAAGAGTGTAATTTAACACTGCAAAATTCGTCTTTATGGGTGCATGACACTTTTGGTTTTGAAATGCTACTTAGCACTATTGATAGATCCCTTAGACAATTTCATTATACTCTTAAACGATTGAAGTTGGTCCAGAACGTCAACATTGTTCAAATACTATTGATTTTCGCGAGGTCTTTTCAAATGAATATCGTTGCTTGAAAGCAATATTTTAATTAATTTTAAAAAAATCTTATTTTGAAATGAAATATTTTTTTAATTCTCAAAATTTAATAATTAAACAATTAATAAATTTTATTAAAAGAAAGTTGATTTTCATTCTAAAAAATATTTTAAAATTATCAAATATTAATGAATAAAATAATTAATAAAATAAGAATAATAGTTAAAAAATTCAAAAAAAATTCTAGAATTACATTAAAATAATTTATCAAATATTTTTTAAATTATTAAAAAATAGCAGATTTATATGAAGATGTAAAAAAACGAATGTTCAACACGTTTAAAGTTAAAAGTTTCCATTAATCTATACTCTTAAACTGGTGGGGTTCGATAACCAAATACACTCTTATTTTTAAAATAAACCGTTTGTATTTATTTTAAATTTATAAATAAAATAATATTTGGTACTTACGTATTAACGGCACCGCAGCAAAAACTCTGCTAAAAGAGCCAATCTATACGTTATTTTTTTGCGGCAAATCATAGAATAGAAAACTTTATTTAAAGTCAAAACATTTTCAAAATTCAAAAAAAATTATTTATAAAAAGTAGTCAATAGGATTTCGGTGGAAAATTGGTCGATATAGAATTTAACATAGATTCAAAACAGCCTCTATTTTCTTTTGTCGAATGCTATCGTCAAAAGAACTATGATAAATAAGATTCCAAATGATGTCTCGCAATCTCCCTATATCTCTTTTTCCCTCATTTGACACTACCCCACATTTTCTCAACTGTTTATGTATGAATTCTTGTATCAGGATCAACGAAATTGTATTTATGATAAACCTTAGCATGCTGAAGACTTCTATTACTATTCTTCTTGTTTGGTAACCTTTCCAACTGTCAGAATAAATTGTGCTACCATCTGCAATGTTTTCAATAACTTTATCAAGAATTTTAGCATAACTTTTGCTGTGGTGGCGTTAATACGTAAATACCTAATTTTTTAATAATAAATTTTTTTTAACTTATCAAATGTTAGATACAGGGTTTGTCAGCACATTTCAGAAAATTGTAATTCAACGTCAGAATTTGTAAATCCGTTTAAGAATTTTGACAATCAATTTAAGAATTTTGCATATCCGTTTAAGAATTTTGACAATCAATTT
>MQRK01182241.1:42065-55041 GCA_001938485.1 Girardia tigrina
ATGTTTTTTTATGCTCAGCAATATTACTCTTTCCCCCTTTTTGACTGTGTTCTTGGACTCGTTTGCAGAGATGACGGGCAGTCTCTCCGATGTATGTGGCATTGCACCCATTACATGTAATAACAATTTTCGTTATTAACGAATGAAAACTTGTTAATAACGATTGGACCTCACAGTAGGTAAAATGTATACAGAACAACTGAACAACAGACCTATAGAGTGACAGAGAGTAGTGTAGGTATCGTGGGTGAGAGAGAAGGAAAGTGTGCACACATTGATTGGCGTGGTATGAGGGAATCATCTACATCCAAACAAACACATGCACAGAAGCACACATTTGCTTTCTATATCTGTCATTATTCTGAGCTTACTCTTACTGCATAGTGTCATTGTAATTGATCCTACCTTGTGACATTATTTGGATTGTAATACAACATGTCGATACACAAGAGCATCATGAATTTCTTCCAAGTCATTCCAAAGAATTCTGTAACTTCAGTCACTTCACATAGTGATACTATCCATGTTAATATGTCATCAATCTGTGCTACTACATCCATCTCTGATACTATTAAATCAATCTGCGCTACTACTTCATACATCCCTGACAATGGAGTGATGTCTTCATTTACTTGTGTACCTGCTAAACCAATGGCATCTATTAAATCTGATTTGTAGGACGACATGCTGCGCCAGCCAACTGCTGTAAATTTCCCAAAGACTCCATTTGGTTCAAGGGAACGCTCATTCTCTGCGTGGTATAGAGGAAGATCATATTTGGAGTACTCTATTGAGAAAGATGCAGTCTTCTGCTTTTGCTGTTGAAAATTCTCATTACCCGGCTCTGCTGGAGAAAGTGTTTTCAGAACAGGTGGATTCTGAAATTGGAAATCGGCTTTATAAAAGGGAAAAGGTTTTCAAAAGCATGAATCTTCTTCTGACCATATCCATGCCATGGAACGATGAAGGAGAGGCAGCTGCAATGTGAAAGAGGAGTGGAAGTTTGCACTTTGATTAATGAAACACAACTCAAGAACAACTGCTATTATGTCGACGCAATTGTTGATATCGTGAAGTTTCTTGTGACAAATGAATTAGCCTTTCGTGGTGACAGTTTCAGTAAAAATGACATTGATGAGAACGAGAAACTTCCAAGTGGACTTCTTTTACGTCTCTTCGAATACACTGTTAAGAAAAATCCTGATCTGGCTTGAATCATTAAAACAATTCCAACAATTGCAACGTACACATCACCTAGAATTCAAAATGAAATTATCGCGTTAATGGCATCAATGGTAAAAGAGTTAATTGTAAAGAAGTGCAATTCTGCGGATGTCGAATATTTTACAGTGAAGGTGGATGGAACCAAAGATCAAACAGGGACTGAGAATGTGTTAATTGACATAAGATTTGTCTCAGCAGGACAACCTCAAAAGCATTTAATCTGCATTTCTTGAACAATTGCTCTCAATGGCGAGGCCTTCGCAAATGTAATTTTTACAACTTTAAAAGAGGCTCACTTGGATCCTAAATATATAATTTCCCAATGCTATGATGGAGCCGCCGTTATGTCTAGACAGTATGGTGGGGTGCAAGCCTTGCTTCAGGAGCGTCTACAAATAGAAATTCCATATGTTCATTGCTACAACCAAAAATTGCCTCTTCGAGATATGCAGAAACTTAAATACATTTTTCTCAAAGCCTAATGTTGCGGCCATGTATCAAGGCGATAAATTGAAGCGGGTCATGGAACATCGTTCGACAGGACACCTGCAGACTACACAAGCAATAACAACAAATTATGACACAGTTGTGGATTTGCTTGAGCTCTGCTCTAATAGAGAATCTATTTTTTTATTTTTTTTGCTTTTCCATTGATTTTCAATTGGAAGCTACTATCGAGTCAATGAAGCAGAATTTCAGTTCATTGCACAAATGGTTCTCTCGTTGCTGACCATCCTCAAACCATCCAACAATAGCTTGCAGGGTCAAGCATTTGCACGTGATGTTATGGATGCCGTCATAGAATGCATTCACAGCCTCCGTAATGAAGAGGAATTCCAAGTTCTTTTTGAGAAATTTGAAGGTCGTATTGATATGGAACCGAGACTGAAAAGAAGACGAAATAAGATGAACTCACAGTTGGAAAATTTCGTTTTGTTGAGATCTGTAGGACAACCAGAACTCCAGGACTTGTCTATCAAATGCGCATATCGCCAGATGTATTACGAAGTCATTGACAGGACTCTTCTGGAATTAACAAAGCGCTTTAGTGTCAGTAACAGAAACCTTTACAAGTCTCTTGCATGTTTAAAGACTAATCACCAAAACTTTTTAAATATTGAAGAGCTAAAGACATTAACGAATTTGTGTGGTGTGGATCTAAGCAAAACCCAACATGAGTTTGAAACTGCAAAGATTTTCCTTTTGAAAAGGACTAGTACTTTGACAAATATTCATTAGTTAGTGCAAGAACTGTACTCTTACCGAGAGGCATTTCCATCTGTGTATCGTCTTGCAGCTTCGGCACTCACACTCGGTGCTTCAACTGCCACATGTGAAGCGAGTTTTAGTACTTTATCTCGTGTTCTAACTGCCTTTCGCACATCTATGATCAATTCTCGTAAATCAAACCTGGTATTGCTATCGTTTGAAAGTGACATTACTAATAACATCAAATCTGATGACTTTCTTCGACAGTTTAATGAAATGAAAAACCGTCAACTGCAGTTATTTTGAGTCACGTTAATATTTCGTGCATACAATTTCTTACTTCCGTATGTAATTGCTGTATTATTTCTATAGTATACTACTACAATCATCCTATGTTATAGCAAATCTGTCTGACTGTCTGTAGTCTCTATGTTCAATTGACCATCGTGCAAACATAATAAAATATGCAGCTACTGTAATTGATTTTTTTCTTTATTTCGGAAAAATGTGCGAAAATCATTTCATATAGGCAATAATGCCGCAAAATAATGTACAGATAAAAGGTCTATTTTGTTTTCCTTGATCATTCGAAATTTAAACATTCAGACTGTGTGTTTTCAAAAAGTATTCATTTATTACACGAAATTACTGGTCCCCTAAATAAGAGTCTTGCCCCCCCCCCAACAAAAGGTGTCACGGTACGGGGCTGGTACTGAGTGATTCTAACTCAACGGTTTTGTTATTGTGTAATATAGCACAATTATTTTCGAAAAAATATTTTATTTCATTACAAAATTCTGATTTTGTCAAAAAGGTCTACGAACTTTGAGATTTATTAATTGTCCCATTTAGCATTATTTTGACTATAGAAAACTATTAAAAAGTTGATATCGTTTAATTTAACATACAAAATTATTCATTTTCTATCAACATGTATTTACATGTCTTTATAGAAAATTACTGGAAGAACACCAAAAAATTAAACATCAACTAGAAATTAGTAATAATGAAAAACAGGTCGATTTTAATTTGTAATGAAACACAATAATAATGTTTAGTAATATTGTAGAAAGAATTTGAGAAATTTAAAATAGAAACCAAAAATAAAGAACGAGAGCAAAATTCTCTCATCTCCAGTTTGCAATACCAACTTGATGTAATATAATTATCTATAGTTTCTTTACATTTTATTTAGGAATTTCAGAAAGAAAAACAATTTTCGATGTTTAATCCTGAATTTGAAATTCTGAAAGAAGAAAATGAGGTTTGGTTATTGATTTTATAAAATTATACTTATGCAAATTTTTATTTAAAATTAAGAAAAATTACATGTTTCATCAACTTTATTTAATATAAGTTTTATATTCTAACAAATATTTTACAAAACACAAACTACAAACAAAAATTTCATTTGGTTCTCGTAATTAACGCTCTATCATTTAGCGATTCTCTCTTTTCAAATGATTAAAGTAAGTTGTAATTACCTCATTTATTTGGGAAAATATTTTCCTTGTTTACTGCTGTTAGCCTTCGTGGTGTAGACTGGATCACAATAAGTTTTGGCTAACGACTGAAAGAATATGAGAACATTGATTAGACGAAAGTCAGTTATGTTTGCTAGAAGAGGAATAATATAACAAATCTGAATCGAGAGTGAAGTTAATCAAGATGAATGGTTAAGAGGTGCTGCTGGCTGTGAGTCGAGTGTGTTCCGTTGAGGTGCGTGAATAATATCAGCCAGCAGGAATGGTGTTGTAATAATGTTTTCGAGTTTTGTTTGGAAGAATGTTGAATTTGGTTGTTTGGATTGTGAGCATAAATTTGTGCCTGATCGCAATTATATCAAATTTCAATCAGATAAATTCAATTTGACAATTTCTCGATAAAGAAAACATCTAATCAATTATCACCGAGGAAAATCGTCGAAAAAGTTTTATTAATCAAACAATTTAATTTTGAGTTCATTTCATTTCCAAAAAAAAAGAATAATAAAAATTGATTTTAAAAAAAGAATTGATAAGAATTTAAAAAACAATGGTAATTTTCACAGAATATATTTAAACACCATTTAAAATTTTTATTTTTAAAAAATGTTATTAATTTCGACGGATCACCCATCATCATCAGACAAAAACAAATATTGATCAAAACAACGTTTATATGGAAGCAATGATTATATAATCGATTTATGTAATCGCTTTTTAATTAAATATTTTTAATAAATTGGTTGAGATTATCGCTTGAACATTTATTTTAGGATTGTGAGTCCTGATTAATAAAGTTTCACACGCAACTCTTTCCGAATAATTTGCAAAATTTGAACACAGAACATTAAAATTATTTATCTCAAAACTACTTTAACATTTCTTTCTATGTTCAGCAATATTACTATTGCCATAAGTTCGACCGTGTTCTTGGATTCGTTTGCAGAGATGACAAGACGTCTCTCCAATATAAGTGGCATCACACGTATTAAGAACACCAACATGGATTTTCGAACTTTTATTTTCAATACAATTAGAATTGTCTTTTGGACAACTCTCAGCAAAACTTTCGTAATTCGACATCGTTCTAAATTGATGAATTTTAGTTAAGGTTTTTTAATAAACAATTATTCGAACAAATTTTTCATTATTTTAGATTTTATTTTTAAATTTCAAATTTTGTAATTTTAGTAATAATTCTATCTACATATTAATTTTATTTTAAAAAATGATTTTATCTAGAGAAAGAACATTTAATTAATTCAAAACTTAGTTAAAGCTATTTACTCTATTTAAATTTTTAATATGAAAATTTGAAACGATTTAATATTTTTAAAGTTTTTATATATCTTATGTTGTACTTTAAAATGCAAATTATACTCGAATAACTATTCATCATGAACATCTAAAATATCAATTTTCCATCTGAGTGGGAGAAACACATTTCCAAATACTAAACTCAACATACAAAATTTAAAATATTCCTCACAGCAGCAGCCATTCAAGATTCATTATAGAAAGTGTCGTGTGAAGTATTTTTGAGTCTAGTTGCCCTAAAATAAATGCTCAAATGGTAGTCTCAATCAGCCTTTTAAGAATCGTTAATTAGCATGATTTCCCGAAATTGGTTATATAATCATCATTTCGTGTTAAATACAGGTGAGTCAAGAAATTAGTTATTGACCTGGCGATGAATGTTGATTCCCGTAATATATTTTTAATAGATGATTTCTTTCAATACGCATAATAATTTAAGAATACTAACAGTTACCAAATTGTTCCATTTATTCTTTTCAGATTGTATATTATTTTTTCAAATGAGAAGACTGTATTGATTAAAAGTGTTTGTATTTGTTCTCAAATCCCTGTTCTATTTCGAAGTCTTAGTCCATTAAATGTTTCTAAAGCTGACTGTATTTTTCCAAATCAATTAATATCGAATCAGTGTTTTATATGCTTCAGATAGATAAAGTCCAATTTAGTCGCATTTATATTTTTGCTTACCGTGCAAAGTCACTAAGTAAACATAGGCTTTTACTAAGTGGTACGAGTCGTTTTTATATACACCAAAAAATTTAAACATATGTTGTGTTTATGGATTATTTTATACAATTTAGTTGTCCTATGTAAAAATCGATAAAGAATAATTAGGTTGTCAAACAGTTTTGAACTTTAATTCTTTATATTAAACATAAGTTTTTTTTGTGAAAAAGATGTTCCCAATTGACAACGAGATTTTTAAAACTAATTTAATAATATCTATAATATTGGTCTTATTGAAACACTTATCATATAAAATATTTAATTACACTTCCTCATAATCTCAAGATCAAAGCACATAGTCATCTATATATTTAGGTTGCTTCCGTACTCGCAACGGTCGTTTCGTAGAATCTTTAACGATGTTTCTTGAGCTTCTGGTTCTTCCATTTCATCGTCGCTATCTGAGGTGTAATCAGTTCATATTTTGAGATGTACCTGATCTCCATTTATCAATCAACTATCTCATTGTGGTACTTCTGTAAACAGCTTCATTGTCAAAAAAGACACGTTTAGGTAACTCGAATTCTTAAAATACATCATCTATATGTCAACTCATTTCCTCATGAGATTCATTACGCAGCTTTTTCCAAATACAAAACTTTGTTGTTGAGTCAACTATTTTCTAATATGCAGCATCGTTGAAATAAGTCAGGTAGTTAGAATTGGTGCCACATATTGTCAATTGATAATTTTCTATGTTAATACTTTTTTCGTGGTACTGGAAAGATCTTTAAACACGCGTTCTGTCAACGCCAAAGTGGTCGATATCATCTATGTCATTAATTTCATCAACACTTGGATTCAGATTTTCTTCAATAGCATTTAATCAGATTTTTTTCTTCAACCACTGTTTCGGAACCCTATCTGACAAATTAGACTGGTATTTGACTTTTTCAAGTTTTTCCTGGTCCTTCAATTATCGGATGATATTAAACCTTCGTCGCACTAGATGTTCAGATAAAGTGCGATTCTGTGGTTATGTGTATTTTTAAATATTGATATGAGCCATTCGTATTGCTGAATTTGTTATCAGCTTGAACTTATTAAAAGTTATAGTCAAATTTATACTCCTAACGGCCTCATCTAGTTCGCTCATATTAATGTGGTTTGTGTCGTCATTTTTTCTTAGTCAAACAGCATCTTCAACAATATCATCATTAACACATAGAAGTAATCTCAATGCTATACTTCTTGCATCTATCTAAATAACCACATTATCATAACAATTCACTACCAACTCTTCTTACAGGATCTCCCTTAGGAGAGTCTTCAACCTCGATGGATTTCATTTATCTTTTCTAATATCTCTTTAGACACTACTTCATCCCAGCCTACCTTGTACTTTTCTTTCAGTCTCTGAATGTAGACACGAGCAAACCGTAACTATGTCGCAGCTGGTACCCGACCTATGCACTCCCACAAGATTACATGTACTTCTCGTCTCTCTCCTTTATCGACATCTCTGGTTACAAACTATTAGTCTCTTTTCTACTGCAAATTCCTGTTCAAATTTAGAGCAAGTACCGTCACATCTTTATCTAAGCAAATCCTTTCTATCAGTTTAGACTCCAACCCAAATCACTGAAATCCTTCTCATCTGCATTTCAAGAGCTTTCTACAATAAATACATCATCAATTTATCCTGACACAGAAACCTTTCGCTCTTTATTGAGTATGGTTTTGACTATTTTAGACATTACTTTCAGTGAAATCGACATACTGAACCTCAATTTTGTTATCACATACATGGCCATTTTACATGACTGCCTGATACTTCCTTTGATCTGGAGCCACCCTTACTTGCAAATATGCCTTCTTTCGATCCATCACAGGACAGTTAGGACCTAATTTTCTCAACTCCCGCAGTTGTGACTTATTGGGTTCTTGATCAAAAGACGTTGTCATGAACACAAAACTTTATTTCTACCACAATTTGAGTTTTTTTTTAAACAAATATTTCCGGGAAACTTTTGCACTTTCTTTTTACACAGACCATTATAAATAATAATTAATATAAATATAAATATGGTTATTGTATTTTTTTCGAATTAAAATTCTATACTTTTTTTAAAAAAAATTATAAAATGAATTAAAATTTTGTCACAAAGATTTTGTTTCGTCTTTTATTAAATTTCAATTTTATTTTACCTTGAAATTTACCTGTTTCTCAATTAAATTTTCTAATTCTATACAATAGCATTTTTCATTTCGTTTTCATAATAAATTTAAAAATTTACTTTGGATTTAAAATAATATTTGAAAATAGAATTTAAAATCGCAATTTCGTTTAATTTAACATTTTTTAAATTACCCCTTTTTTTACATAAAAAATAAAATTATATTTCCATTAATAATTACGTTTTCCAAAATAAAATTAAAACCGCAGTTTCATTTAAATAGATTTAATTATTTTAAAATTATATTTTGATTCCAATTAAAATTTCCAAAAAATAAAATTATAGTGACATTTTTAATTTACTTCGATTTAATCGTATAAAATAAAAGAAAGTTACAAAAAATATTTTAGTTTACTTTCATTTCGTAAATAAAATATTAAACTTTATATTACTTTTGATTTTATTTCACTTAAATACAGGGGTGGCCATAAGTCGCTTTACCCAGTTTTAATAATAATAAACACAAAATTCTAAATGATACAACTTTTATTTAATCAGCGTACAATAATAATTTCAAAACAAAAACTTGAAAACAATTAAATCTTATCTTCAAAGTGTTGTCCTTCAGATTTAATACACAACTGGATTCTTCTCTGAACAGAGTGACAGTTTCGTTCGCAGAAGTCTTTATCGTTGTTCAAAGCTGAAAATTCTGTAGTAATTCTTTCCTTCAACTCGGATATGGTTAGAACATTTTATGAGTAAACGCGTTCCTTCAGGATACCCCACATTGAATAATCACAAGGTGTCATGTCCGGTGATCGTGGAGGCCATTCAGTGGTTCCTCTCCTGCCGATCCACATCTCAAAAGTGTTATCCAAAAGGTCGCGTACATTTCTACCATAATGAGGGTTAGCACCGTCTTGCATCCAAACGTCGTTATCTGTGTCAAGCTGAGGTACGGCAAAATCACGCAGCATGTCGATGTATAGCTGAGAATTGACCGTTCCATCAAAGAAGTATGGACCCAGCACACCAGTTGAACGTATTCCTCCCCACACACAAATTCCTGGAGAAAGATTGTTGGTCTCCCATACCAGATGAGGACTCTCAGTGAGTAGTACACGGCATTATGCAAATTAACGTGACCATTCAACTTAAATGAAGCTTCGTCGGTCCAAATTATTCTGTCCCTGATGTCAATATTCTCATGAAGTTGTTGCTGTAACCATTCGCAAAATTCTATGCGCCTGTCATAATCGTCATCATTCATTTGATGGAGAAAACGAGGTCGGCAAACTTTCAACTCAATGTCCTTCATTATTCTACGTAAACTTGTGCGTGGTATATGCAACTGCAAACTTGCACGAACTGCAGATGTTGATGGCGCATTCTGATAGAAAGTTCTAACATTTTCTTTATTTTCATCGGTATTCATATTGTTAGGGCGCCCACTTCTTTTCTTGTCGGTTACAGAGCCGGTCTCGTGAATTTTTTTAGCCAAAACATGCATTGATTGTCATGATGGAGGAGCGTCATTAGGATACTCTTTTGCAAATGCTGCAGCTACAGTTCTTGAATTTCTATCATGCTTTATCCACTGCTTTACTGTAAAAAGTCGTTGATGAAGCTTTAATTGTCGTGCCATGCCAATATTGCCAACAACAATGAACAAAATGAAATAATTTTAAAATTTTTTAAATAAATAATTATTAAAACAAAAAATTTTATCTGGTTTTTGTTTATAAATTATTTAGAATTTTGTGTTTATTATTATTAAAACTGGGTAAAGCGACTTATGGCCACCCCTGTATTTTCATCAAATTTGAAATTAACTTTTTTACTTTATAATAAATCTTTTCATAAACCTACCGTAAAATTTATTTTATTTCTTACATGAATTAATTTTTTACATTAAATTTCTGATAATCTTATTTTAACATATCTATAACAATATGTTACGGAATGTAATTGTTTAATTATTAATTTGATAAGATTGTAACTTCAAAAATTTTATGAACTCAACAACGCTCCCAACATGACTGACAACTAACATAACTCCCACCGGGATAGCTATAAATTTCTTTGTGCAATAACATGTAGTATAATTCCGGTCATACTCGTGCTATCTTGCTTTTGACCTACCACACCACCATCAAATGTATTATATTCTAAATTTTCCCATCATGTTTGTCATCCTAATATATCAAAACCCCTTCTTTTATCCACTCGTTTATTTCTTCTAGAAAGAGCTCCTTATCTTTGCTGAGAATGTCATAATTACACATGACGTTCTCCTAACCTTATGATCATTGACGAAAGCTTATTAAAAAATCTTGTTTCCTTAATTTTGAATTATTTTCTCGATATCCAATATTAAATTGTTCAATGATCCACTTAATGAATATTTACTTAAATTAAATAGTAATTTCACATTTTAGCTTACTCTACAAAGCTAAAAACTAATATTCTCAAATTTAACATAAAAATATATAGTTTTAATTATTAGTCTCTTATTAGTAGTCTACTTTTTTTATCATTTTAAGTGACAGTAAAATAAATATTCGAAGGATTAGACTTTTTGTTGATTTTTGATGTTTGTTAAAAATTCTAAACCTTATCTGACTGGTGTACTTCTTGGCAGTTACACTTTATTATTTACCATTTTAGTATCAGAAAAATAGTTGTAAACTTTATGCTTTCATTTCTCAAACTATAATCAGTGGTAAATATTTTAATAAGAAGCAATTAAAATCTTTTAAAGTTACTTTTTTGAATGAAATTTGACTAGAAATTAAAGGAAATATTATTAATTCAAAAGTAGTCTAAATAGTAAGTAAATTAACTCTTCATCATACACTTAAGGTCGTAGTCCTTCCTGTACCATGCTGTGTAACGTGTACACATTGATTCTAATAACTTAAATATCTCTATGTTGTTTTTGATAATTCACAGTCGATGATCTATATTTTTTATAAATTCAACAGATAAATTTCATTTATTATCATATATTGACTTCTACCATAAGCAATGTCAATGAATATTTATATTTATATCGATTCTAAACCATTCGTTTCTGAATGTGTAGCTACTACACAGCACTGTAACATGCGTATTTTTTTAGCACGGTAAGGGAATGGTTAACATCGATCCGAATGAAATATAATTTTACCACGTGTAAAAACAGAAATCACAGAATCAAGTTTTTTGTCAATAAATATAAAAGCATGAATGCTTTCACAAATATCCTTTTGCATCTGAATATTTTGGAATATATTTTAATAAAAATCCCTAATTTATGTTTAAAAACAATAAATAATTCGATTTTTGCATTCTGTCATTTGATTTATTTGTGTGTTGTAAAGTTTCCTGGAACTTTTATACGAGAAATAACTTTTACAATTTTTAAGGTCTCCTAGAAAATTCTATATTTTTGTTTTTATACATCAGTTTCATCTTTAATTCGATAATTTTATAGTAAATTTATAAGCCGTTGCAGTCGCTGCTTATTAGTTTTACTTTATGTGTGAGGTGAAAATTTAAATTCTTGTTCGTCTCCATCACAGCAATGCGAATTTGTGCAGTTGAAGGTGCAGATTAGGTGTTCAATAAATCCGCAGCAGTAGAATGATAATATACTATTATGATATACTATTTTGATATATAATAAAAAAATAAATAATATAATATACTATTAATATAATATAATACTAATATACTATTTTGATTTACTTTTGTGACTTTATTTTTAATCTAGAAATTGAAAAAACTTAACGAAGAATTAAAGAACCAATCCAACAATAATGTACTTGTTCCTGTCGGGTTCGAATTAATTGAACTCGAAAAAATTAAAGAATTAACTCAAAAAATCAATGAGGGTAATCGAAAATTACAAGAAATGTGTGATCAAAACGTGTTCCTTAAAAACCAATTAACTGAAAGGGAAACATTTTTATCAAAAAATAATACAACACTGGAAGAAAAATATTCTCTGTTAAATTTAGAACGAGAAGAAAATTTAAAAGAAATTGTTAATTTAAGAAAATGTATTGAAACATTGCAATCAGAGCTCACCAAAAATTCTGATAATAACATAGATGAAATGAAAGTCGAATTGGATAAAAAATCGGAAGCATTGATCAAAACAGAAGAAATTTTAACAAAATTACAATCTTGTGTTGAAGAAGAAGAAATAAAATGGAAAGAATTACTGGAAGACAAAACCATCAAATGTAAAAACCTCGAAAATGAAAATCAACAAAATGTAAGATGATAATAAAATTTTTGATTTATCTTAGTTCTTAAAAAATATTTCAAATTTTAAACTAATTATACCAAGTCACAAAGAAAATCCATAAAATTACATCGAATTACTATTTTTTTAAATAAATTTACTAATTACGATATATATTGTCATTTACTACGAAACTCTACAGATGTGAAAAATGAGTCTTTCGTATTCCCTCCACCAAGTAAAAATTTTTTTTCTGTTTATTTTATACAAATATTTATTTAATAATTTATTGTTATTTTTCAATAAAAGATAATTTCAAAAATTTATCAGAAATATTTTAACTGCAAAAATTTAGTCGTAAACCGGTAATGCTTGCTGCACCTATCGAGTAAGTTCTATCTGAAACATTAATTACGGTGTCCCGGGGCCACACAAATTACAAATATGTTTATATTAATATTTTTACATTAATGCTTTTATTTTAATGTTTTTTACATTAATATATTTTTTTTAATTTTTTGATGACTTTCAAAAAATATTTTTAATTAATTATAATTACAGGGTGCGGCAGCTATTTGAGAACACGTAATATAGACACCATATCTTTTTGTGTGTTATAATTACATAATTTTATTTTTGCTGGTAGACATGGCAGAAGCTACTCT
>MQRK01182251.1:29793-53392 GCA_001938485.1 Girardia tigrina
GGTATCTGATTCTTGTTGTCTATCCGCAGCCCAATATCAATTATTATCTTCGGTAATAGGTTATTTTCTTTGAAATTAAATTCTTCGCTTCTTTATTTTTTTCTCATTAAAATCCAATAATCAATTTTTAATGATTTTTTCCTTTTGAAATTTAATTATTGCTAATAGCAATAATTAAATAATAATTATCAGGGTTAAAAAAAATAGTGGGGATAATATAACCTTCTGCTTATTTTTTTATTCTTTCCCTTATCTTCTTCTTTCTTTTTTGATTGAACTTCTTCTTACTTCGTCAAAAAAATATAACACATAAAAAAAAATAGATAAAAATGGTACATAAAGAATAAATGTGAATAAAGAAAACTGTCCCGCATTCAAATATGAATTTACCCTTTGTTCATACCGAAACAACGAGATACACATACAATGGAATTGTCGGAAGATGGGACAAAACGAAAGAAAGGAAACAAGTATTAAAAAAAATTGCTAAAAACATGAACAACACATGAATATCACGTATTACAGTTAAATTAATGAAAAATAAAAGGAACAGCAAAATAAGTAGGGCACTACACTCCTGAAATGATCTAAGATTAATTAGTTCTGAAATTGCTCTTAGAGCTTTCAAAAGAACACTAATATGATTTTCGAAACTTATTATCATAGCAAGTTGATTTGACCTAAGGACAATTATTAACAAAACTTTCTCCGGTTCACATGATTCAATTGATTTTCTGATTGTAATTTCAAATTATTTGAACTAACATTGGAATAAAACAATTTATAACTTATAAAATTTATTGGTTAACAATAAAATCAATTTTAATTATTTTTATAGGAATTACTAAATATAACACACTTTTTACTAAATATACCACAAAACTTTAATAAATACTAATTTACTAAATAGACCACAAAAATTTATTTATTTTAAAAAAGAGAAAAAAGAAAAATCTACCACATTATTAAGTGTAATTGCAAATATTATTATTTTTAAATTTTACTTGTGTATAGCTAGAAAAATGAATTTTCAAAGAAATCAATCCTTCAGCTATAAAATCACTTTACTTTTATTTTAACAAATTTTACTTTATCATTATTATAAATAAATAGCCCAGAGTGAATGAACCAACTCATCAAGGGCTTTTAATTACAGTCGTATGTAATTGAAATTGATTCTTCTTATAAGTTTTTGTTGCAATAAGGTTTATGAATTTTTTTAAACATTAACCATTTCATATAAATAAATATATATTTTCAATAACAACTAGAAAACAAAAAATTTTATTTATGACTTTTTTAAAAAAAAGAAATTGATTTATAATAAAATTAAAAATAAGTTTGAAATAAAATATAAAATACATAATTAAAAATATATGTCGAAAGATGATACAACAATATTGTAAATAAAATATTTAATTGAAATCGGGATTTAAAGTGGTACGTCGGGCGCATTGACAGTATGAATCTGAATAGACAAAGGAATGTCAATATGATGCAAATATAATGGGTAACTGAATTCAACTATTTCCGTTCCCAGTTTACCACAAAAGGCACTTGTGAACACAACATCAAGGAAAGGATAAAGAAAGGGAGAACCAGGGAACTAAGGGAACTCAGTCCGATAATCAAAAGTAATATGCTTACCCTAAGAAGTAAAAAGGTACTGATTAAAAGCTGTATATTTCCTATCGTATACTATGGCTCGGAGAACTGGCGTACAAACGAGAGCCTCATCAGAAAACTTGAAGCCCTACATAACGCGTGTACAAGAACAGCACGTAATGTAGATAAGAAAGATCATATCAGAATGGACTCGATCAGTAACGGATTAGATCATCCAGTGAACATCGTTGCCAAAAGATGGCTTCTGTTCCACATCCCGTTGACTACAGAGAAGGTCAGCTTGTGTTCAAAGAACTCTAAAAAGCACAATGGAATGCAATAGAAAGATCGCGGGAAGAAGCAAACAGAAACTCGAAGAATTCTTACGGATCGATGCGGAATACCTATTCGGAGAGACCGCCTCTGTTGACTCTGTTATCAGCCTGTTAGTAGATGGCGCTCAACTCTGAGAGAGAGACAGGCTCGATCATTTAATCAGAAACAGGAGTATCGTAGGGAGGAAGACCGAAGATCTACCGAATATGATCAAACCGAGAATGAAAATAGTCTATTCGTGTCTACGTTTTGTTTCGAAATCTTCCTGGTTCTCAATTATTATTCTCAATTATCATCTCGATTATTTTCAACCTATTTCTAAATTTTCTTCCAAATACTATTTCAGCTAGTGACACCCATGAACGAGCTTGTATTGCATCATTCAATATAAAATAAATTTCTGATAAAAGTTCTGTTCAATCTCTATGATCTCTATCTATTTTTTTTGAATTTTGCATGTTTGATCACTGATATAAACCTTCATCAAAAGTTTAATAAGAAATAAGAGATGCTTCATAGAAAACTGATCGTCATTTATCGAACTATTGACAAACAATTCCTTGACTTTTAATAATTCGACCTCAATGATTGAAAAAATAATTAAATATAGCATTAAAGCCTG
This sequence comes from Girardia tigrina, assembly GCA_001938485.1. Classification (NCBI taxonomy): domain Eukaryota; kingdom Metazoa; phylum Platyhelminthes; order Tricladida; family Dugesiidae; genus Girardia; species Girardia tigrina. Next base: position 32,357 of record MQRK01182251.1, read on the forward strand.
ACAATTCATCTGATAGCTGAAAATTAATTCTCTTAGAACATTCTAGGTAAGAAACGGTTGAGCACAAATGACTGTTTCTTTATTTGTAAAATTGAATAAAGAAGCCAAGAAAAACTTCAACTAACAGACAACATTTTTTCAAATATTTGAATTTTTAAATCAGCAAATGATTCCTGAAAACTGTCCAGACATGAATTATTATAATTTAATTATGTTTGTATGCATATTGTGATTGAAATATTTGAGATAGTTATTGCATGTGATGGTGACCTATATGAGCATCCATTGTTGTATGTATAAACCTTCATGATAAATGAATTAATGGATGTATTTTGCTTTCAGTTTTAACTTATTCTCAAGGTTCTTAATTAAAATGTTTCGTTACTTTAGGGAAATCCTGTTTGATATATTATTTTAACTGCAATACTTGATTAAATAAACGTGAAAATGATAATGAAGAAACTGAAATGATCAAATTTGATAATATTATATGAAAAATATATTTCCTCATCATAAATATTTTAAGACTCACCTTCCACAGGTTTAGATTGCATTTGCTCTAAGTCTTCTCTGAATTCCTTAACAGTAGATACAATATATGTATCCAAATTTGCACATAATGTATATAATCGTTTGATAGCTTTCTCCATGGTGCTAGCCTTATTGGTTCCAGTACTAGCAGTAAGACCAATTATCTGAGGTACTTTTTTCCCGGCCTTTTTTTCTTTAAAATAATGATTCATTATTTTATTGTAGGGATGTTTTTTGTCACAATTATGACACTCATCAAAAAGAATTAATGAAAACACAGATATGGACCTAAAACATATAGTTCATAAATCATGAACAATATAAATCGTTCTTTTCTAATGATAATGATTTTTCATTAAAATAATAAAAAAATTTATTAGTTAAATCGATGTCCGAATTCATTTTTTTATAATTATAATATTTTTTCATTTATTTTTTTACAATTATAATTATAATATGAGAAAATAATTTATTATTAATATATAAATGTATATTATTATTGTCACGTTCCTTCCGTCTATAATTAATAAATATTTATTTGTGCTTTGTCTTTTATTTTTTTTCACCTTGTAAATTTATAACTTTTAAATTGGGATTACTAAAGAAGAAATATTTGTTATCTGGACTTTTTCAGTTAGTGTTTTTGTTTTGGTTGCTTGGCGACTTGTGTGATAAAAATGATTAAATGAAACACTATTTGAATTTGAAGGTGTTCTGGTTTTGTTTTCCGATATTGTGAATGTGAGTATCGAACTCAGGAGTTTTATCAGAGAACAAAAATCGAAAGAATTCATTTTTTTATAATTATAATATTTTTCATTTATTTTTTTACAATTATAATTATAATATGAGCAAAAAGTTAAATTATTATCGACAAAATATTAACAAATTTTATATATTTTTTCTAATTTAACAATCATTTCGCCGACCTTTATTATTTAAATAATATTTTATTTATCCTAAAAAATTCTAAATTTATGAACTTAATAAATTTTCCCAAATTTAAAGATAAATTTATTTTACTTTAATTTTTTGTTCCAAAAACTAAAAATAATATTTAAATTTACTTTGCTTTAATTATAAATTTTTCAAAAATTAAAAAAATATTTAATTAAACATAAATTTTAAATATTTATTTTATACCTAGATTTTATCTTCTGTATATCTATTTGAAATTTAATTTTTTTAAATCTCAATCAGCGCAACGAAACTTAACAACTTAATAAAAGTAAAGAGGTAAATTGATTTGAAATTACTGTTCCCTAAATAAAATATTTTTGTAAGGGTAACAAATAGATTGGTATGGCCACTGTTTGCACTTATATATAAAACCAGTATACTTTCTTGAACAAAAAATTCACTACCCGTTAAGAAATGAAATAAAACCCATGATGAAAGGTTAGATCTGAAAATGGGTAACAAATGGTATACAAATTCAGGAAAAATTGGGCTTTTTAAGAATTATGTATAAGTTTTTAGGAAAAGAATCTACAAATTAAAAATACAATGTTTTGAATAATTATTTTCATGTTTTATTCAAAGAATAATATATTACCTTAATTTATCAAAAATTCCCACTAGTCTTTAATGCCCAAGAAATTACATTCTAGTCAATCTATAAATTGATTTGAAACGGGGTAGATAGAACATTTTTCATAAAAAAATACAGATTAAAAAACACTTAATTATGTTTTGGTCCATTGATTTAGAAATCACATATCATGGTTTTAATATTCTAAAACACTCTTAAACAGTAGAAGTCCGTGGATTAAAAACCTTGGACTAAATCTCCAAGACTGAATCTTTAAAGGGCCTTAGGTTTAATATAATAATATAAATATGATGACAAATTAGAGATGGCTTTTAATATGGTCATTCATATTGAACCACTAATGGAGAAAAAGGAAATGGAGTAGGATTTTTAACTAAACTTCCATATAGTGGCTTTGATTTTTTTGAGTATCCGTTTAAAATATTCAAAACGAAAGTCAAACTAAAACAAACTAAATTATTGACACTCAACGAATACACCGTAATACATAAGGGACATCTAGAAGCAGTAACACTCAATTATGACTTATTAGTTCGAAGAGATTTTACCTGCGAAAGTCAATTTGAGGGAGACTATGAGAAGTCTTGTGTTGGAAAATTTGCCTCTGACAATCGAGACAGATTGACCTTACGTAAAGAATTCTGTGAAATGAAGATATTAAACATATTTTATATACACTAGATAAATAAGAATGCGAATTGGGACATCCCAATAACAAGAAAATGTGAGCTACTGAACTTCTTTATCGTAGAGAAGAGAGCCATATATAAAATGAGATATGTTCATAGCATATCTCAATAAGACTGTGAGGGAAAATTCTAAATGTTGGAAGTTTGTTGTTTGTGTGCTGTTTAGATTTGTGACTCTCCTACTCAGATGGGATTGATATACTATTGATTAATTACTTAAATCTCATGAGATTATTTAATGAGATTAATGTTTAAATACTAATTAATTAAATGTTTTGTAATTATAAATTTTAATAATATTTTAGTAAACGATTTTAACTTATTGAATTTAATATAATTTAAAAACTAATGTCTATTTTAAAATTTACTTAATGCATTTTTATCCAATTAAATTTCGAGAAATTAAAGTTAGTATTAATAAAATCTCATTCATTAACCTAAGGTTTGAATATTTTTTTTGTTTTCACGCAAATTGTGATGTTGCTAATATGGTGACCACAACTCATGTGACAACGAATATTATTTGGATGTGAAAAATTCAATGGATCAGAATAGGATTTGGAAGATTTCATTGATAATTTTGAACGCCATTCCGAAATTATGGTTATAGCAGAAGAGAGAAAAATAATGATGGTGACAATGTTTATAACACCATGGGCAATAAAAAAAATATTCAGAGATGGATGGTAAAAATTAAATAAAAATTGAAGCCTGCATTTACCAAAAAAAAATGCATTCTGGATATTATGAAAGATTTGTTTAACCTACGATGGGGATCCTCCAAACCAGAAGAAACATACAAAAAAAGCAAAAGAACTAGTGAATATACAAAAGAATTAGTGAAAAAGAACTAGTGAATACAAAAGAAAAATTGTCTAAAAAGAACTACTCAACCCGAAAACGATGAGACACATCGAAAAAGGAAGGCAATTCGAGCAATTGTTTTTAAAGGAAAGACAGAAAAAACGCATTTCCCTTAATAATGATGAAGTTTAAAAATCTATCTAAGATGGAAATTTCAGAATGGCAAAACTCTATTGGAATCTAAAACTCTTGGGTCACAGAGAATCTAGAATTACTAAGCTACTAACATCTGAAATCAATTCGTCATCTTTCGAGCGCCGACAATCTTCATTCATTTCATGAATCTATGCCATTTGATATGGGTTTCCCGGCCGTACTGTTGATTTTGTGCAAAATATTTCTGTCTTTCATTGAATCTTTGATCATTTTCGTAGCATTGTGTCCGATAGTGGTCATTCTTGTTACAAAATTAACATCTTACCTTTGGACAATCTTCCGTATGCGTCCTACTTTATTACATGCCCAGCATATAATAACTGGCTTTTTGAATTGATTTCTGTTATACGAGTTGTTTTGACTCGTTCGTTGCATACTTTCTTTTAAAGTGTTTATTGTTTGGTCTTGTTGATAAAATTGAGATTTATTTGATCTCTTTCGGTATTCTACAGTCTTCCAGTTGTCTTGATATTTATCGTATTTGGTGCATTAAAAGCTGCAAATGGAAGAGTTTCTTCAATTTTCTTTAATTTTTTCATTTTGCCAACGATTTCCTTGATATCAGTAGCATCTGGATTCCCTCAAAGAATAATCGCTTTTTCTACGTCGTAGTTGTTAACCGTACTTAAATAAACCAGATTTGAGAGCTCCACTTTATTTTTTTAAGTCAATTGGTCGATCAATTGATCAGCAATTTTGAACATCTTCACTGGATGAACAGTAATAATTTTAAGATTGATAATTTTAGAAATTATATCCAAAATATTTTTTCTTTGACAAAGACTGCTCTGAGTTTGTCGACATATGTTTTACCTGTGGCCGCTTCATATTTTTCGATTGCTTCAGTCGTTAAAAATAATGTTACCATAAGAATCCTTGTTTCAGCTATCTCCATAAATTGGGAATATCGATCGAAATCTTTAATAAATGTTTCCAAACGAGCATTATCCCAATCGAAAATATCGGGTCCTTTGATTGTTAGATTCATTGTAGGAATGGTCGCCATGTTAATTACTCCGCACGTTTCAGTATTTTTATGAAGAAAACAAGATTTTTCTTTTGAAATCATTTATTTATCAAAAACAATATAAAATCACGAAAAATTTATTTATCATCCAAAAACACCAAACTATTCACAGGTACAAAACTTATACCCCTGACATATATTTGCCATAAATCGATGTTTCTTGGGGTGTTTCTCTCTTCCGGGATCCTTGTCAGCCTTTTTCGAGTGTAATTCATTTTTTTCAATATTCTCGAAATAAATAAATAATAAGCTTTGAGTCAGCGATATGGTATTACAGGCTAATTCCTCGGATATTTCTTTTTGGGAATATGAAGGATCCCTCAGTAAAAACTAGGAAATTTTCGATTTTACAACAGAGGTTGTCTGTTGTTTTTTCCCTGGCTTGTACCCCAACAATTCTTCATCTTGAGCACCGTCCGTGATTTTATTCATTATTTTGTAAACCGTTGGCAATGAAAGTTCCTATTCTTCTGAAATTTTTTGAAGCGTATAGCCCTTTTCTACTCCTCTCCGTATCTTTTTGACGACTTGTATCGTTAATGTTTGACGCTTTTTGCGTGTTTTTGTTAAATTGTCAGTATTCCCATTATTTGAATTGCTTATATGAAGTTCGTCAGTCATGTTAATTAAAAAATTTGATTAATTGTCTTTTATATTTTATTTTTATATAAATCAATCAATATATAATATATAACAACCAAAGAAACCAAACCACTTGTTACGGGAGGTATTTTTTTAAGATGTGCCTTTCAATATAATAGAGCTTTTTTAATATAATAAAGCATACTTTTTAATATAATAAAGCATACTTTTTAATATAATAAAGCATACTTTTTAATATAATAAAAAATATATTTTATTTTTAATATTTTATTTTTAATAAAATAACAAACATGGCGCCAGTCAATGATGAATTCTTCAAAAAATGTTTCTGTTGTTTTCTGCAAAAATGAATTTATAACAGAATCAGAACTAGAATCTTGAATGAAACATTTTCTTAGAGGTATGTGTAAGATTTAAATATTCAACCACGGTTATAAACCACATACCTTGAATGCACTGCTTACACTCTCAGGTGTTATCGTTTCAATACATGCTTTTATCCACACTGATACAATCCAATACGTCGGTAACTTAATATTTCCTTTAGTAGTTCGATTTGTTGTGTTTTCAACAGCCGCTGTCATGTAAGCATCGAACTTAGTGTTATTAAAAGTTTGAAAGGATTGATTTACTGATACATTTAAAGGTTATAGCCCGGTATTAATTCTTAAAAAATGTTAAACCTCAATTTATATATACTTCACAATTCTTGAACGACCTTGACATGCACAGGATATGAATCTAAAATTATTAAAACGGGTTCCTTCAAAAAGGTAGTTTGAATTCTTTTTTTATAAAATTTTGAAGATAACCTTTAAGAATGTCTTTGTTTCACATTGCTGTATTATTCACGTCAACATTAAATCCATCAGCAACATTTGGTTTGTTTTGTAATTTAGAAAATAAAAGATGGTTATAGATGAGCTTTCTCGATGCAGCTATCGATGGTGTAAAATTAAATCTTTTGCGATTTGAATTGGCTTTTTTCAACAGAATATCACGTGAACCCTTGACGGCAATTGTTGTATCAGGTTTATGCTCAAAATATTGTAACACCTGATCGAAATTTATTGTATTGCCTGGTTTTATACTTTTACTGGTAATTAATACTTCACATTAATTGATAAAGAATTTAGCCATGTCCACATAGTCTGTGGGAAGGGTTTTTGTGATTTTTACCTATGTAACACAAGGTCGTGTCATTCTCGAAACTTATAAATCCATGATTTTGAAGCCTCAAAACTTTCCAATAGCACCATTATTTAAATATATTATTCTTTAGAATCTGTATCCACCGCCTTTTCAATTTCTTCATTATTACTTATGTATCATTACTAATGTTTTAATTATCAAATACGCATGTAAAAAAATCAAAATGGGAATCTTGAAGAGGGATGTTTTGCGAACTTTTAAGTAAATTTTATATTTTATATTTACCGTAATTTGTTTTTCTAAAGTGTATAACAATAAATGAACCATATATTTTTATTAAAACCTAAAATGATTTTATAATTTAATATTAAAAAATTATAACAATAAATATAAATCATATTAAAGAATATTTAAAGAAAATTCATTATAAATAGATATATAGTCGAAAATTTTAATAATTTTCAATTTCGTTTCTCTTTCATTAAGAATATTATTAGAAAGATAAATTTAATATCAAAAGTATTAATATCATCATAATTTTACAGATTAGTCGAAAACATTCCGGGATGCAAACTAAACCACAGTCTTCATCTTTAATATTGGAATTAATTTTTTTTAATTATGAAAATTTAATTTCAATATTCTATATTTTTTAAAGATAAATATTTAAAAATCCAAATAGGTCGCGCACCAAAAATATCGGAATAATTAACACATTGCTCGAAATATTTTGGGGAAGACGTTGGAAAACAGATTAGATAAATGACATTTCCGTTACAGATTTGGCAGAGGCAAGATACAAGAAATTATTACTATCTATATGATTTAGGAAGAGAGATATATACATCAGAAGGTTTTGAAAGTGTACCTAGATATGTTCTCTTATCACGCTTACAAGATGGGGAATTTTGTAATGAATAATCTATCATTTGCAAACTCCATTTAGAAAATCCAATTCAAAATAAATAGAGGTTTCAGGATGTGGTGTGTAATGAGATCTTGTTTATTCAAAATTGTCTTTTATGAAGTGAAAAAATGCTATATTTTATGGACTTGCCGAAAAAGTTAAACATGGGCCAACATAATCTTTACGAGGAAACCAACACATAATTACCGATGCCAGCTATGCACGAAAAGTTACTCAACTCAAAGATGGCTGACGAGACACGACTGAAACTACCACAAAACAACAGAAGTATCAACAAAAGTAACATCATTTGAGCAGGAGCGGTATAACTCAGAAAGGAGTTAATAGAGTTAGTAAGTCAACTAAATCAGCTTGAGGCATGTAAAACCAGGGAACATTCAAACACGGTTGGTCATTTTTCACAAAACCGAAGAATGTTCATAAGCAGAAGGCTGAAGGTAGCAGAAGGTAAGCAGAAGGTAGGGGGCCTATCGGGTGGCTGCAAGTCTCTTTAGTTTAGGTGAACTCTCTAAAGAGCCTCAGACTCAATACCATTGAAAGAGATTGGAAGTCCATCTATTTCAACAAAACATTTTCTAACACAAATAAATGTTTCAATATTTGTTCTATATTATTTTAATAATATGATGCACAATAAATTAACTTACTTCAATTTTGTTTCGTTCTCTTCTTCTAAAGCATTTTTTAGAATGTCTGAAGTTAATACAAATAAATCAAAGCTATTCAAATGTCCTATAAGAGGTTGGCTTGATGATTTTGAAGACCCACTTAAATTAGTTATTCTACATGTTAGATATTGACGAAATTGGTTACATTGCTGCTCAACAAGAGCGATCCGATGAACCAGAAAAGCGACCTTTCCGTTTGTATTTGCGTTTAAATGCTCCTATAATAAGATAACTATACATTTTGCGTTATATTGATGAAACATATTCTATTAAAAGTACAAAATGTAAAATAAATTCAAAACCTTACATTAAATGTAAGTCAAGATACTTTCCCTCAATCATATTCATCTTTTTATACTATTTGTATAGAAAAACAATTTGTGGGAGCCTATCAAATTTTGTCGATTTTCGCTAGAAGCATTTCTTAAAAACACATTTGATTTTTTTAAAAAATTGAAGAACGTATTTTATAAACATAAAAAATAGTTTGATGAGATTTCTGTCATCTTTAGAGATCTATTCAAATAAAATGTAATATTTGTACCAAAATTGAATTTCACAAAGAATTTACAGTAGTACTTTGATTTACTGCCGCGGCCTTTATTTGATGCTGTTTCGAAGATACGTTGTTAAATAAAAGGCGGTGTTTATGTTACAATTAAAAAAGGTTCCTCTTCGACAAATGGGGAACAAGCCGTCGTGGAACAAGCCGTTGAAAGACAGGTATCGCGAATTTGGTAATAACTTATTAAAAATTGAAAGACAACTACTTGACCTCAAATTTGCAGGAAATCATTACACCCCAAGCAAGGGTGACATTGTGAAATGGATAAAAGAACTGTGAATTAAAATGTTACATGAAATAACTATTACGTTTCCTGAAGTGTACGATATAATTAGTTCATAACTTAAAATCATTCATTTTTTCAATTTTTTTATTTTAAAGCTCTTTAATGAATGGGATGGGATGCCTACATTGGTGAGACAAATCAATTTATGAAAACCCAGATTATTAAGTATTCGCTTTCATGTCAATCGAGTAAAGTTCTTTATCATTAAACGCTTCCAGAAATAGAATCTATTATGTTTCAAATGGATGAGTTTTCTGTTCTACTGAAGAGCTTGGATTCACACTACGAGTGGCAGTTCCATAAATCATAATTGATGAAACAATGAAACAAATTCTTAAAAGGTTTTTTTATTTAAATAAAAATTGTACCATCAATAATCAATAAAATCCTGTAAAAATTATTTATTTCAAAATCTACTATTTCTAAGTTGTCAATTAAGTAAAAGTATACTTTGCATGATTAATTTCTAACGCATTTACTGTGACAAAATATTACACATAAGACATTCCATTTCACATCTGAGCATTTAGAAATAAGTATTATGGCTCAGGTTTTGAAAGGATTCAACTTTTTTGGCATCATCAAATCAGTATATAGTTTTAAACGGTTCCATGACAATTCTACACAAGACAATTCGACACGTACTATTTGAACCATATTTTTTAATTTGACACATAAATGAAATGCGATATTTTCATTGTAATTAGACATTTTCAATAACTAGATTTTTATTTGGACTTTAGATTTTAATTAATATATATATATATATATATATGGCTTTATGGTATTTTTTCCATTCTTTTTATTAGCTTATTTTCTATATATATATATATATATATATATATATATAACATTTAGATTTAATGGCAATTTATTTATAAACAAAATAAAGAAAAACGCCATTTTATAAGTTTTTTTATTGTGCAAAACATGTTTTACCATTGCGGCATCATCAGTTGTGAAGTAATTTCGGACTAATACGCAATTAATCTTTTTTAATATTAAAAAATTTTAATATGATTGAATGCACTTGGAATATTTAAGCATGGTTTTAAATGCTTTATTAATAATACATCAGTGACTATCTTCTTATTTTCGACACCGAATCGTCTTGTGTCAAATTGTCTTGCACATAATCTTCTTGTGTCGATTTGTCGTGTAACGAATAGTCGTGTGGAATTGTCTGTCACCGTTTTGAACAATTCTTTTACTAATTTTAACCCAATTTCTTTTCTGCTCACTCATTTCGACAGCTTTTCTTGTTAGCTACATTTAATTTATCAAGCTGGTTACAATACATATTCGCATTGATGATTTGTCCTTCCTTAAGCAGCAAGCAGTGCATGCTCGATCTCTTCTAATCACACAAAAAATGTTGCATGAGCTTCTGTTGATGAAGATTTGACTTTGGAATGATTGTGGCGTTTATTCTAGATTTGTATTCAAAGGTTTTTCGCTTTAAAGTCTAGTAAAGAATTCATTTGTCATTACGTCTGTCATAATATTGTCCGAAAGGGCTCTATAAATTTCTAAATGGTTCAGATAAATTTCCTTTAGCCAATTGTACAGAACTCAGATACTCGATTTCAATTCAAATCCAGGATGTTTGATGAGTTCCTAATGGAGGATGCTGAGTTATTTTCAAAATGATAACGTGGTTAAATATGGGTTTCTCTCGAATAGACCACAAAATATCACAATCCACCTTCAATAGCTGCCCAGATCGATCATATTCTTTCAGACTGATTTCTCAATAGCTGCCCAGATCGATCATATTCTTTCAGACTGATTTCTCATCAGCGAAGTTTGACAAACCATGTCTGGCAGGTCCGAACATTTACATATATATTTCCAAACGTGTAATATAAGTTTTTACAAGCAAGTGATGTTATGTTTCCTTTAGGAAATTTATACCATTTACACTGTTTTAAATACATTTTATGCACTGATATCTTGTCCACTTTATATTTTGCCACTGTCTGATGCAGATTTTGATAAGTATTCCTTTTATGTTAAATCATAAAACTCTAAATGATTCATTATAATTTAGGCAAAAAATGCGACTGGATTTTATTAAAATCATTTTATAATGTATGAATACAATTGTGTGAATAAATTTGAGAAGTATAAGAAATACGTTTTAAACGAATGTTTAACATCATAAGATAAAAATATGATATTAAAAAGAGAGATTTTATATCAAAACATTCATATAATATCTTAAAATTAACCTCAACAATCTTAACAGCAACTACAGTTTTTCCACTTCCCGTTGGAGAGCATATCAACACATTCTGGCCCTCTATTCCTTTTTTAGCAAGTTCTTCTTGATATTTCCTCATAACCAATGACTTTTTATTGTTATCTGGATCACCGTAATTTTTAAATATCGAAAGCTTCATTCAACTCACCAGCAACTTTATCATTTTCGGGACAGAAATTAAGAAGAGTCGCAACGCTTTTATGTTTACAAATTCCAAATAATTTATCAAATTCTACATCTTTTATGGAAGCATTATCATCATCACTATCGTCACTATCATCATATTTCTCGTCATCAACTTGGGAAAAATTGGATTTTGTATCTACATAATAATGATATTTAAGCACGTTAGAGCTTGAATGAAATCGTTAACCATCTTTCATGGTGGAATCTTCCATTTGACAACCTTAAGATGGAAATGCTTTATTAATATACCCGTTTACAAATAAACATACTGTTGGAATGGCCATTACTTAATGTCGAATCAACATTTTCAGAAAGACAGTCAAACTGAACCTTACCTGTGATTAATACTCAATAATAATTATTATTTCAAATACATAGATATATTAATAATATTCAAAGAAACAAACGGAAAAGAAATGATGATTTCAAGCCTGTTTATCAGCTAATTAGTGACTTAAATTCACCATTTGTCTATGTACTTGTAGCAAGATTGTAGAAATAAATGTTCCATATCATAATTATCACAGAGATAAATTTCTTTTATTTTATTATAAAATCGGCGCATTTCCGTCTTCAAAATATCGTTGCAAACTAATGCATCATATATAAATCCAATCTAACCATCCTCATCAAAAGCATTGTCCTTCATTTCATATATTATTAAACAAGGCATTTGATGGGTACCGTGCTCTTGCAGTTTCCATAATTTAACAGGCGCGTGAAATTTTTTACGAATAACAACAATTTCTCTTATGGTGAATATAAATGATGTTCCTTTAAATTGAGACACATTTTGAAAATATAATTTGATTAAAGCTTTTCTTATATAATTATATACATCATCATCAGCAATATTTGGATGTTTAGTATATGAATATTAAGTTGTTTTAATAATACAATTTTAAAAAGGTATATAAAGTTTAAATGGAATAATTTAAAAAATATTAAATAATATTAAATTAAAACAATTTAATATTCATATACTAAATTGCCGAAAATTGCTAAATTTCCGAGCAGAGCCAATACTGAGAAAACAGAGACAGAAGACAGCCCAGCCACGACAGAAGAAAGGAGTATACAAGTGCCTTCACTGCCCAAAAAATACATGTGCGCTTGATGGCTGAAGATCCACATACAGAAGAATCACCGAGAAGAACCAGAGCAATTCAACACCCAGAGAGACGAAAACTTGGTAAGAGAGGAAGAGTTGAACCCTCTCTTCCAATTGAACCCTCAGTTTCTGGACGAAACTGGGAGTATGCCGGGGACCCAGAACGAACAAGACGCTGAAGAAACACACGGATACTACCGATTACCCGACATGAAGGCAAAAGGAAAATTCCAGTGTCCATTTCGCGGTTTTTACGTGTCCACCATAACTGCTAAAGGCATGTATGGCCATGGTACCAAGTTCCATGATTGGTTATTCGTCACTGACCTCGTAGGAGGCCTATCTGGGGCCCTTAAAGACTTTTGTTTGGGTGGACCCTCTAAAGAACCTTAGGCTCAATACCATTGAAAGAGATGGGAGGCCTACATCGGAGAGACAAATAGTCATCTCAAAACCCGGATTAGCGAGGACCAACAAATTAGTCGATCGAGTAAGTTTCTTGATCATTGATTATGTTGTAAGTAACACAGAGATATGTATTGTACAAGAGATATGTGGATGATGTATTTTTGGTTTTCAGAAATCAATCCCTCATAGAACCATTCCTAACATTCATGAATGGTCTTCATCTGAATATTAAATTTACATATCATTTAAATTTAAATATCTTGTTCGATTATTTTTGAACCACAACCCATTCTAATGAAATTTGAATTTATTTGTCATGAGTGATTGTCAATTTCAAAACAAAAATTATCGGTTTGGTATGTAAAATGAAAATAAAATCCTGTACGTGTATGTGTATTGCCTAAATGAAATGTAAATATGTGTGTGTTCGATCGATTCATTGTCATTTTACCAGTTTATCCGATAATTAGTCAAATTGTGAGCCTCTTTCTAATGGTATGTGTATGTTTGCGTGAATGTGGTAGAAATGTACGATTACGTAATTATTACTGCGTGCATGTGTGTAAATAAAAGAAAGTGGATTAGGATTGGATGAATGTGTTTTTTATGTGTGTGTGTGTTTTGTGAACAATTATCACAATGATTCAATTTAAAAAAAATGGTTGAAAAAAGATTTCATGACGGCCAAAAAAAAATTTTGTTGAATAAAAAATTGAAAACTCGGATATTGTCTTTATTTTGTTTTTAAAAATTTACTGCAAATTGAACTAGAAATCAAATTTAAATTAATCGAGCAAGATGAATTTGTTTTTTTTTCGGTGAAAAATAAAGTGAAATCAACTCGCAATAACAAAATTTTCTTGGAATTAGTATTTTTACTATCGATTTGTGTTATTTGGAGATTAATAAATCAACTCGCAATGTGATTATGTTATTCGTGTTACCCGAAAGATGATTATCATCAGATCGATCAGGAAACACGACGCAAATTGCAGCTGGAGGCTGCTGAGAAACGACTTGAGTATAGAGGATACGATTCTGTGGGAATCGCGTTTGATAAAGATTCCAGTGGGGAAATTGTTGTTTATAAAAAACAATGGAAAGTAATGGCTTTGGAGACTGAAGTTAAAGACAAAATGTGCGAAATAATTAATGAAGAAGTAGACGTTCATTCGGGCATAGCTCATACTCGATGGGCTACTCACGGCGTTCCGAATGAATCCAACAGTCATCCGCATAGATCCGATCCTAACAATGAATTCAGCGTTATTCACAATGGAATCATTACTAATTATGAAGCAACCAACGAGATTTTGCAAAGAAATGGATTTAAATTCGAAACTGACACTGGCATTGAAATTATTCCAAAATTAATTAAACAATTCTATAATAATCACTATGACAAATCCGTGTCATTCAGAGAACTAGTGGAATTGGTGATCTCGGAACTGGAAGGATCATTTGCAGTGATGTTTAAAAGCACTAATTTTCCAGGAGAGATTGTTGTGACTCAAAATATGAGCTCATATATATTGAAAATGAATCCACAAAAATAGTGGAGACACGGTTTCCTGAACATATATATATATATATATATATATATATATATATATCACCTTATTTGAACAATGTTTTTACTCTTTGGTTCAGGTATTAAAACAAGTCAAAATGCAGTAAATAGTTCAAAACTTACATATTGCTGAAATACAGTTTACGTGAAATAATCAAGGATCAAAATTTATTTGTATTTTATTATTGCAAAAGAATATAACATTACCCTTAACTTTCGATTTGTTCTCCTCAGAAGAAATATTGTCTGTTTCCATATCAGTATTCTTTTGAGTAGTGGCTGGAAAAGATTTGACAAGTTAATGTGCAATCGATAACATAATTATACATTTTAAATCCGTTCCAGAAGTGCATTGAGATCCTTCGTTTTTATCTCCATCTAAGCATAAATATTACAAAAATATTTTGACATAAATTCATCCAACTTCTTTTGTTGTCTTCAATAATGGAAGATGCATATGCTAGAATAATATTTTTCTTTTCTTCTTCCGATTGACTTGAAACCAGCACTGTAAGATTCATTGCTCATTATTAACTAATTATTGCGAATACACATCATATCAAAACTAGATCACAGAAATAAAAAAAGGTTTTCAAGTCTATTATTTTTACATTAATTATATTTTAGTAAAATGTTCATTTTTATTATACATTTTCAAAATCTATGATTGAAATCTAATATAATTTATCGACTGAATCCAGTTGTAACATTTGATACAAATTATTTCTAATACAAAAAGTAAAAATAATAACTAATTAATTTTTTATTTAACAAGGATGGGATTTAATCGATGATTATACATAATATTTAGTTTTAACAGTTTTTATTCATTTGAAATATCAGGGATTAAATCTTAAGAAAAATGTGATATTTAATATAATGTAATGTTTGTTAGCGAAATTGAGTCATAAAAATGTGGATGACTTTTGTTTCTAGATGATATATTATAAATATTATTATTATAACTTCAAACTATACTTGTATGAAATACTAAACTTACCTTTAGGATTACTAATTATTCACAAAATTCACAGCTCGATTTTTACTTTTTGTATTAGAAATGATTTGTATCAAATGTTACTGCTGGATTCAGTAATAATAATTTATAATTCATAAGTAGATATTAAATCTTTATTGATGAATGCTTTGACGAATAACGATTGAATTCCTTCCTGAATTTGCGAAACTTGAAAGAACCTGTTGCAGTCGGTAATGAACTGCTCCAAATCATTGTGTCCATCGAATATTGTTGGCGCCAAATTGTTGATAACATTTGGCGTGGTCGCCACATAAGAATTTTCCATATTAAAAATCCAAAAAATTGATAAACGTTTATTTTTATGATACAATCAAATGATGCGCGTCTAAAATTAATTACACTGATTGATTTAAACAATCTCAGGAGTTTTTATATATTCAGGATCCTTTAATATAATATGATATTAATATAAATAATTATATGTATTTTAATTTATAAATATATAGTTGTTAATTATTCTCACAATATTAATCCGTTAATTATCTATTTTAAAATTTATTTAAACGTATTTCATAACTTTTATTAAAATATATCGATTGTTATGACTGCAAGTATATTTTAAATATGCATTTAACTTTTATGACATTTTTACTTCACTTTTTAATTTTTAATTGACTTTTGTTAAATTTTCAAATTAAAAAAATAATAAACTATTTTGGCGAAATGCAAATTAAAACTAACCCCTCAAACGATTAAAGGAATGTATCATTAACAAATATGTATTCGTTTCCCAGGTTTCCGTTTAGAAATCTTTCATCCATAATTATCTTTATTAATGTCATTCAGCCCTAGTTACAACTACAAAATATTTTTACCAAAATATATTTTCTAATCGCTGAAATTAAACTTCAAATACCACATCCTTGAATTTAAGCTTAAAATTAAATTTAATTAATCAAACTTAACTGATTGATCCCAACCAATTAGTTAGAAATAAGGGAACTAAGAATGTTGATAAAATAAATTTAGTGGGTAATCGTTCGTAAATAAAAAAATAATAATGCTCCAAAAACAAAGAACTACTTTTCTGAAGATCTGATAAATACACTGGTATGAAATCGGTCTGGGTTGAATAGAAGATCTGCAATAGTTTACCGTACCAATTGTCACTGTTGTTCATAACAGCTAGAAGAAACTCGACTTTTGCTGAATTAATTATCTCAAATAAATAACTACATCAATAAATAAAAAAGCATTTTTAATATGGTTTTTGTACAACAATTTCGAAATTACATGGTCCACAAAAAGCTATCTTTTTTACACAGATGATTTACTTTAACACAATATCTATGTTAATAGCTTTTATTAAAAAATACTTGCAAAATAATCTACACAAGATGAGATATCTAACTAAAAGTAATATACTATCACACATAGTGTTTTGGAGTGCTGCATATCTAATTAGTTAATCTTTTAAAGAGTTATTAAAAGTCCGCTGTGACATCGACTCAATCAAATTCCGAAAAGTATGCGTAATAGGGATATCTCTGATCTAAGCAAATAAGAGATGAAGAGACCTTCATTAGTAAAGATTATTTCCTTTTGCGACCAGCACTTGGTAATAGCTCAGAGTATCTAAATCGGGTTGAGGTCTGGGCAATTGCCCGGCCATAGTAAAGCTGCAGAATGATTGTCAAGGAAACATTTTATGGTTTTCCTACTGTTGTGGCAATGTGCTCAATCTTGCATAGACATAAAATCACCAGTAAAAAACCCACTCATGAGCTTGAGGTATCATCCGAGTTGTGAAAATTTGTCGGAGTTCGTAGTTTTCTTTACAAAATGCAACTTGTCACAAGTTTTTGTACTCATCATAGATCACATTAGCACCTTTGTAGAAAATTTTACTCTGGATCTTGTTTGGATTGGCCTATCACTTCCATGCTAGAAACGTCGTACAGATGTTGTTTCCCACTGAAAGGAAGACTCGTCTGAACAAACTTTTAATAGATCCTCGACTCTCAAACCAGCATAATCATTGGCCCACTGGCGACGTTTCTTACAAATTGCAGCAGTCATTAAAGGCTTATGAACTAGTTTTACACTCATAACTCCTTGTTTCTTGAGTCTAAGTTATGCTTTGTGTATAATATACTTGACACTTCAGTGGTTTCATGAGTTGCTAATGGATTATGTAGCACAAATAGACAAATTTGGCGGTCTGTCTGCAAGGATGTTGCTCTTTTACGTTCACATTAGCCAAATGGAGAATTAGGGGAGGTATCTTGCTTCTTCATACACTGGACGGTACTTGTACATTAGATTGGCCCTTAGCTTTATTGAAATTTTCGAAAGTCAAAATTTTATACCTCCAACCCATAATCCTGTTCTAATCAACCAAATAAGGAACTAAGTGATCGAATATATCTTATGCAAAATTTCAGCTCAATTGGACAATTTCTAGGCGACTCTCAAATGCCTTCAACTTGGAACATAGTATGATATTACATAATTATTACTTTTGACGATGTTCTTATTTACTACACCAATAAATTATAACACAAAATCATTTTTATCTACAACAATAACGCCATAGAATCAAAATATAATGTAAACATACATACTCCACTTATAGACTTCTTCTCGTTACGAGATAACTGAAATTGATTTTGAAAAAGGTATATCTTGAATTCATAGATTGCCTTTGCCATCCATCTGATATGGCTTAAAGCTATTGCTATACGAAACGATATTAAGTTTCTTGGAATGCCGCCAAGAAAGATCATTGTTAACTTAAACAATTCTCGGTAATCATCTTTCTGCTGTTTTTTTCGTAGAAAGGTAGTGTTCATCATTAGGCACTTAATTACCACCAGTTATATAAACGTTCTTGTCGAGTTTCGTCCAGGCTTGTCTAAATCTGCTGAAAAGCGTCATGTCTGGAGAAGTGAATCGAAACAGCTCCTAAAAACCAACTTAAAAATGTGAGGACACCAACGGAGGTACAATAGATAACGATTGAATGGCTTTTCTAGGTTTGTACAGACACCATTTGCTTAAATTATTTTGCTTGCTGTCGAATCACAACAACTAGCCTGAATTTTGTCGGTTAGGCCCCATTTCTCTACTGCTTGATAAGCAGTCATAGCTGAAGATGTTTAAATTTTATGGACTTCCAACAATTGTTCCTTGCTTTGAAAATTTACTATTATTGCCAGTCTATCTACCTTTTCAACACCAGTGAGTACTGGCAGTAGCTTTCCATCCTAGTGTAGCACCAATTCTTGGCAATCATTTAAGCTAATGTTTTTCTGAATTTCTGAATGTTCTGCTTCTCAATTTTTTAAGGTTTTGAAAAGAAATGCGATTTATCACCAGGTTTTCAGTATCACATCATTAATATGTAAACCCCATTACTGTACGTAATTTTGTACTGATCAAAAACTTCAGCCAAACAGGGAGTGAAAAATGGTGTTGTTGAACTTTTGCTGGTGTTGATCATATTTTCTGATCGACGGCAGGTGAACTTTCACTATCGTCAGCACTATCGCTGTCTTCTCTAATTGATGCTGAATCATCAGTCTTCCTATATAATGGTCTATATTATCAATTATTTAACAAGCCATTTGTCATATATATACCATGCCCTACCAAAAGTCTTTTGTCAGCAGCTTTTGCCTATTTTTAACTGGTCGCAATGGAATCTATAACATTTAAACCTAAATAGAATGCAGAAGACATGTGAGGCAATGGAAAAATTAGTATTTAGTACAGTTTCCTTTATCTCTTATGACTGCTCTTACCTGGTTTGACATAGAATCGACCATTTTTTTCAGGAGCTGAGGAGAACTATTTGCATATTCTTCCCGAAGCTGAAGTTCTAATTCAGTGGTATTCCGTGGAAGCACCTGCATTTTACGAACGGCTCGGTCTACCTAATCTCATAGGAATTCAATTGGGTTTAAATCGAGGCTTTGTGGCATCCATTTCAGTACATTTATGCTATTTGTTTTAAAGAAATCCTTAATGAGGTGCGACCTATGGATTGATGTCATATCGTGTTGGAAGAGAATATCGGCAATTTCTGAAAGAAATAGAAGCAGTTCATGTTCAATGATTGCTCGGTACTCCATGAAAATGACATAAGAAGAAAAGAAAAATATTATTCTAGCATATGCATCTTCCATTATTGAAAACAACAAAAGAAGTTTCGTGAATTTATGTCAAAATATTTTTGTAATATTTATAATTCTTTAATTTTAGATGACTTTCTCAATTAACTCATAATACAACAGAAAAGAGTCAAGTATGTTTCTGACCAAAGACTTTTGGTAGGGCAGGGTATATAGTATCCACAGCTTATGTGGCCTCTTAGAATGTGTTTTCGCTAAATATGTACAAACTATTTAGAAAAAAATAATATAAATAATAATATATGGGTGTAATAAGACGTATTTACCGTATTTTCTCTTTTTCTTGTAAATATTTAATAAACTATCCATTTTTGCATCCGTAATCAATTTCATTTCTCTTGCTTTAAACAAAATAGATTCATTCAGCTGAAGATTGTCAAGGTGATCGACACCTTGATTCCTTAATAGTTGTGAGCACCATTTCTCTGAGTCAGTTGCTTCGGAACATGAATCCTCAGACATTATAAAATCAGTCTCTGATAAAAAATAAAATTATTGTAAGTTTTTATTTATGTATTTTAAGTGATAATATTTAGTAATAAATATAGTTTGATGCCTTTATACATACCACTTTCTGATTTGATAATATATATGTATTTCAATGGTAATATGAAGTGAAGTATATGTATATATATATATGAATGTGTATATGTGTGAGAAATATAAATATGAAGAAATATTTACTACTTGTGACTGAATAGTATAATTAAATATAACCTAATATTATTAGGTGTACAACTAATTAATTTCGTATTTGTTACGAAATAACCTTATATTCGTATTTGTTACCTGATTTCATATTTGTTACCTCATTTCGAATTTGTTACTAACCTCATATCTATTTATGTAGTCAATAGTCAATTTTATTGAATTTTAGTAAACACACAATTTTTTTTTATTACAGTCAAAATGTCAAATTACGTTCCAACAAAACAGCATTTGCGRGGAGGTTTGYTTTTGTTCTTTAATTTAAGGAAAAGTGCAACAGAAGCACATCGTTTACTCTCAGAAGCTTATGCTGAATATGCTCCAGAGGTTAGAGTATGTCAGCAGTGGTTTGCACGATTTAAAAGTGGCGATTTTGACACAGAAGACAAAGAGCGAACAGGTCCATCAAAAAAATTTGAAAACAAACAATTGGAGGCATTACTCGATCAAGATCCATGTCAAACTCAAGAAGAGCTTGGAAAAACATTGGAAGTCACTCAACAAGCCATTTCTAAACGTTTAAAAGCAGCCTGATACATTCACAAACAAGGAAATTGGGTGCCACACGAATTGAAGCCGAGAGACGTTGAGAGACGA
>MQRK01182251.1:53732-82064 GCA_001938485.1 Girardia tigrina
CCGAAAAACGGCCAGAATGGGCGACCAGACACGAGAAATTGATTTTCCATCATGACAATGCTCGGTCACATGTTGCAGTACCGGTCAAAAATTATTTGGAAAATGCCGGATGGGAAATTTTACCTCACCCGCCTTATAGCCCAGACATAGCTCCTTCTGACTACCACTTGTTTCGGTCGATGTTGAATCACCTTTCTGGAATACGGTTCACCAATGTTGAAGGTATTAAAAAATGACTTGATGACTTTCTCGGCGCAAAAGATGAGAAGTTTTTTTGGGATGGAATCCATAAATTGCCTGACAGATAGGAAAAAGTTGCCGCTTCCGATAGAAAATATTTTGAATAAAATATTTTTTCACTTTTATACTTAAATAAATGGTTTTTTTTAACAAAAAAAATACGAAATTAATTAGTTGTACACCCAATATATAAAATAACTTGATTTGAAATTCAAATTTAAAATATTTATTATATAAATTTATCGAAATAAAATATATATAGCTGAAGAATTGTATACGTCAAATAGTAAGGTGATATACTCTCAACAGACCCATATAACATTGTGATTAACGTTCTTTTCATGTAATCAGTTTTTAAATGAATATTCTTGTGCAAAAGAAATATGAAAGGCCGAAAGTTAATTTTTGTATTTAATGTTTTTATTTAAAAATTATTTTTCTAGTTTATTTGGTAACTATCTCTAAAAATGTGATGTGTAATATTTTTAATCAGTAAATTTGATCTATTAAACCAGAATTATAATGGAATTCCAGATGAAGAGAAAACATAATTTCAAAAATTTTATTTCAATTCAACTTTCTGTTTTTTAAAATAAATTCCGATGGGCATTATCTCAATTCACAAACCTTTATAAATAATTATAGTTTAATATAAATGAATACGTAAAAATTTTAATTGAAATTTTCAAATGTCATAATTTTCAAATTTCAAATTTAATGTTCGAAACTTTTAGTGAGCATAAAATTTTTAACATTTGCAATTTTTAGATTCTAAGATTGATGTAGAAAAGGATCTCTAGACGTATTTATTGAGTGTGTTTACGCTACATAATCATTTGTTGATTACAGAATTACAGCTTATAAGCCGATTAAATATGTATTATTAAAATGCCGTATTTCATACAAAAGAAATTCGCCAAGATCATCATTTTATGTAATTTTTGTTAGTGTAATTGTTGAATCCTTTTATAAAATGTAATTGTTGGAGGAAATGTTTTGGATGCATAACCAAATCTGAGACGGATTTTGTCACTGATACAGATTCGACTTTCATTCTTAGAGCTTCGACACTTTCTCGATTCAAGAACTGTAAAATTTGAAGACGACTTGATTAATGGATTAAATTTGTGACGCACGACTTTGACTGAGGAAATCTCCGAAAAATCAGTAATCTCTAATTCTTCAATTTTTGAATTATCTATTCGTCAGTTCCCCAAAAGCTTGTCCCAAGATCAGATATGGTAATCTCAAACGTTCAGCAAGAGGGGTGGACACGAATGAAACACCAAAACACAGTCCAAAACAATACCTTCACGAAAAGAAGTTGATTGTGAGGGTTTGATGGTCTGCCGCAGGCGTAATCCACTACGACGTCAAAAAATCTTGTTCGTCGATCACACCAGATGTCTACTGCAACTAATTGGAAGATATGATACGGAAACTCAAAGAAAAAACAACCGCCTTTGGTAAACAAGTCGACTCTCACCTTGCTCAACGATAATAAAAAACCACATACTTCACTTGAGACTGTGATAAAACTACAGAAACATGTCATTCGGAATTTCTGCATCATCCTCCATACTCACCAGACATAATCCCAACTGATTATCATTTCTTCCTCGACTTTACTAAATTTTGGATAAGAAAAAAATTCAATTCCGAAGATGTAGTAAAATGCCTCCCAAAATTTGTATTCAAATGGCCTCAACAATCTGCCGCTCAAATGGTACAAGTGTGTCCATAATATTGATGCATACTTTGATGAATGACAGAAATATTTGTATTGGTAGATTATCAATAAACTTTGATTTTAGTTCTACAAATACCTAATAGTAATATATTGATCATATTTGCAGTTGAGCCTGTTAATTATTCTCAAAAATAATATTTACGGAATAATTAAATCAATAAATTATAATGTAAAGTCACTATTATTGACTCGAAAATAATTCACACCTTCAATGTCATCCACCATTTCAAATTCTAAATAAAAATACATTTCATTTACAATCAAATAATTAAATGTCAAAACTAAACCTTTAAAATTTTTTTCAGAAATTTCTGTACCATAGCTAAATATTCTTTCTTTTTTCTCTTCTTCTGATTTGAATTTATCAATATCTAAATAGTTTAAACATTATTATACTTTTATACTAAGAAGACATCACTGGTAAACAAAGATTTTGGCACAAGGCAAGTCAAAGTAGTTCTTGAATGTATTTCTTGTGCTGATTTCGAAAATGTTTTCAGGAGTCTTCTAACACCCTCAGTTTTAAAATTATGCCTCTTAATTTTCGTTCTTTGGTATATACACAATGGGTTTCAGTCAATTCCACTGGCTCACGCAGCCGACATGAAAGAAACATATGAAAGCATGAAACTACTGCTATAAGTGGAGCATCATCGCTGATTTGAAAGTTGTCGCTCTTTTGCTTGAGCTACAACTTGGTTTTACGAAGTACAATTGTTTTCTTTGCGAGTGGGACAGTAGAGACCGGAAAAATCATTACAGAAGAAAGCAGTAGCCAATACGCACATCACTAACCCCAGGAACGAGGAATGTCGTCAATGCATCACTTTTTGATCGGAAAACTTTTTGATCCCATCATTCCATATCAAGCTCGAACTTATGAAGAATTTTTTAAAATCAATGGATACAAGTAGTCTTGGATTTTTATACTTGACGAAAAAACTCCCAAAAATCAGTGATGCAAAGATCAAGGAAGGTATCTATGTAGGTCCTCAAATAAAAGAAGTCGTTGAAGACGAGAACTTCAACGATCAGTTAAACCCGACTGAAAAACCTACATGGAACTTGTTCAAGAATATTTGCCGAAACTCCTTAGTAAACCACAAGGCAGACAACTACAGAGAAGTAATAGATGACCTGTTGACATCTTACCACACTATGAGATGTAACATGTTCCTCAAAATCCATTTATTGGACTCGCATCTGGATTTCTATCCAGAAAATCTGGGAGCCATGAGCGACGATCAGAACGAACGTTTTCAACAGGACATTTCCTTAATGAAAAAGCGGTATCAGGGCAAATGGTTCCCAAATATGCTCGTTGAGTACTGTTGGCCACTGAAGAGAGACGTTCTTGACACAAAGTACAGAAGGAGATCTTTCTACCTTTTAGGTAAGTTCAGATAATTGGAGTGATAAATGACTTTCAAAGCGGATTATTATGCACTTAGTTATTTAACTGTGAAATTTAATTTAATTAAATTTAACTTAAAATTCTTACATGATAGAGAAATTATGAAAACAGATTCAAATTCAGGCAGCAAATACCACTAGAATCACTTGTTTTTTTCTTGTGCAAAAAAAATAATAAAGTTTTGTGTATTCAAACGAGAATATTGTAATTTTCAAATATGATAATTAAAGAAGTAAAGAATAATATGGAAAATTTTTTAATAAGTGTCTTTGAGTGATTTGGGTGTATTAATAATGATTTTGATTTTAAAAATTCTTATTCATATATGCCGATTGTTCTTTATGTCCTGGATTGAAAAATCTCTCCTATCATTCCAAACATTTCTATTATTCTCCCATTTTCTAAACCTATTTGGGTTTTCATAACATTGTGTTCGAAGATGCTCTCTTCTTTGACAGTAGTTACACTTAACCTTTAGGCATTCTCTTCGAACATGTCATTCCTTATGGCATGTCCAACAAATAATTTTTCTAACTCTATAATTCCAACTTGTACCTTTTCTCTTTACTACTTCGTACCGTGGTTTTGGTGTTCATCTTTTATTCTTTACAGTTTGCCAATCGTTTTCTTTCCTTGTAATATATGTCACTATCGGTGAATTTATTTTCTTTTAACCGTATTCATAAATCATCATTTGTATGTTTTCGATCTCCTCTGCATTTGTTACATCTCGAATCGCTGTCTCTTGATGGACATTATCATCATCAATCATATTAGCATATATCAAATTTAATAGATCTTTCTTACCAAACTTTTTTTCCACTAGTTTGTCGATTATCTCATTTGCTTTGTGGAACGCGATTGATGTGTCATCGAAACCTACTCTTAAATCTATGAGATCTTTCATCAAATCCAAAATAGATTTTTTCCTTTGAAAATGTCGCTCGGAGTTTCTCTTCGCAGGTACTTCCTGTTGCTTTCCAGTATCTCAAAATCGGATCTGGAGTCAAGTAGGGTGTTACCCGTAGAATTTCCTTCTCCTATCATAATCCCATAATTTTTGAACATCTGTTAAAACTTATCAGGAGTTCCTATAATTTATGCTCGGATCTATGAAATGCTTTTAAGCCTTTGATGTTCGCAGTCACGTGGTGTGAAGTCACTGTATTAAGAGAACTCACATATTTGTAGCCACATTTATTGTAATCAAAATTTGGATAATCTTTATGACAATCCGTAATAATGCCTTTGCTCAAATTCATCAATCAATGTTTAATACTTCTTATCCAAAATCTGACCCAACATGAAACGAATTATTTTATTTAAATATTTATTTCAAATTTTATTGGTTAAAATAAAATTACTTTTCATAATCATTTAAAATCATCAATTTGATTTCATTATTTAAAAATTTACAAAAATAAAATTAAAAAATTGCTTAACATTTACAATTGTTCCGCCCGACACTCAGGTTGTCCCGAGAATCGGACGGAGATAACAGGGTTGCGCAGGGAACCTTTCTCGATGTACTGGGCCCATTTTAATTTGATCCGACTAATGGGATTATTCATATTTGGATTCTCCAATCTCATATAAATAGCAATTAATGATCCTTTGGTATTGACCAATCGATTTATCATTTCGTGAGGAAGCGCAAATGAAATATCGAAATCTTGACACAAAAATGTCTCTTATTACAAGAGTGCCATACACAGTTGTTCGAGGGCCGTCAATTGCATTTCTTCAGCACCACCTCGAAGCCAATTTAATAACAAATAAGGCAACTCGACTTCCTCCATTAATATTTCTTGTTAATATCAATTTGTCAAAATCAAAATCTCCGAAGAAAAAAATAAGGCAAATGAATCGATTTTATTTTCAAATTTTCAACTTTAATCCCATTTAATCTAATAAAACAAATACATCTTTTTCACATAATCCAATTAATTTCTTAATAAAAAATAATTTTAATAATAATAGTTTTTACAAATAATAGTTTTTTTCCAATTTTTTCACATAAACCCACAAATTAATTTTCAAATAAAAACAATCTGTATCACAAATAGGTTTCTTTCTCAGTTTGTTAAAGGAAAATGAGGAAAGTGCAAGATCCATTCAATATACACACATATATATATATATATATATATATATATATATATATAGATAGATAGATAGATAGATAGATAGATAGATAGATAGATAGATAGATATAGATAGATAGATAGATAATTAATTAATTTGTAATATCAATAAGTAAAATAATTGAATCCCGAACAACAGTAATAATATTAGGTTGATGCAAAAGAAATGTCGCTTTTAATGTATTTAATATTCATTGTTTGAAATAGAAGGTCAGTCAGTAATCGCCGGGCGTCAAAACGACACAGGTTTTAAAAATTCAATTTATTATTACATTAAAATTATGTACATAATCTAACGGAGTAAATGCTCAAAATGTTGGCCGCCTTCTTTAATGCATTTTGCTGTCCTTCGAACGACAGATTAGCAAGCACTTCGGCATAAATCATCACTAATTTCAGTGCAAGAATTCATTATCATTACCACAAGTTGATCTATTGTTCGCGGCTTTTTGGCATACACTGAATTCTTTAACATATTCCAAAGAAAGAAATCAGGAGGCATAAGCTCTGGAGAGCGAGGAGGATACTCGATGGAACCGCGGTGAGCAGTCCATCTGTTTGGAAAGTTGTTGTTGAGCCAGTTTGGCTCTACAATGCTATAATGGGGAGGTGCACCATCTTGTTGAAACCATATCTCCCCAAGCGGCCAGTTCTTCACACAGGGTATAAAATTATTGTTAAGCATGTATCTGTCACAGAACCTTCAAAGAAAAACGGCCCTAACAGACCGGAAGCAGTGGTTCCAATCCAAACTGCGACACCAACTGCGTTGACTTATTTTTGTAGGATTTCATGAGGATTTTCATGGGCCCAGTAAACAGAATTGTGACGATTGACCTGTCCGTTAAGCTTGAAGGTTGCCTCATCACTCCAAATAATCTTCTCCGGAAATGTAACGTCATCATGGCAAAGTTGTTGAAAAATCTGAGAGAATTCAACTCGACGGTCATAATCATCTTCATTCAAGGAGTGGAGTAAATGTGGATGGTAAGATTTTAAATGAACATCGTGCAGGAGCCTGACAATGGAAGTTTGAGAAATGCTAAGCTCTTGTGATGCTCGTCTGGTGAATTTTCGAGGACTATTCGTAAAACTATTTGTAATAATTTGTCTGTTTTCAGAGTTGCATACAGATTTAGGTCTACCACATCCAGGAAAATCTTCACAGAAACCATTTATTTCAAAGCGGTAAATTATATTCGCTATTGTGTCTCTTTTAACCGCCCTACCAAATTTTTCTTGGAATCGTCTACATGTTTCACTTTTGTTGTCCGTTTTATAAAATGCTTTTGAGAAATACACGTTCTTCAGTTATTAGTTTGGAATTATTTGACTCTGCCATTTTTAAGGTTTGTTAAATGATGAAATTATCGACTATAAATATGAAATTATCAACTTAAAGGGACTATTTGTAAGATGTGTTCACATGATCTTCTTAGTGACTTTATACTAAGAAATCAACCGACTGATCGATGTAAACTCATTTTTTTACACTTGGATCACTAATATAATGACTACCCGGTGACTTCTAACTCACTCTGTATTTAGAAAATCATTAATAAATAGATTTATATTTAAATTTACTTTAAAACTTAAACTTTACTCTATATTTTGATACCAAGTATGACATTATTGTTGTTAATTTAAAACGAACGTTAATTTTAAAACGTTAATTTTAAACGAACTGGGATATGAAACTTTGCCTCATCCACCATACTCACCAGACCTTTCTCCTACAGACTATCATCTTTTCAAACATTTCAAGCAGTTCCTTCGCGAAAACTGCTTCAGAGACCAGGTAGATGCTGAAAGAGCCTTAGACGACTTCATCGCCTCCAGAACTCCAGAATTTTATGAAACTCGAATAAAAACTTTTTACTCGTTGGCAACAGTGTGTTCAATGTAATGGTTTTTATTTTGACTAATAAAGTTAATTCTACAGAAAGTTATGTTCATTTAAAGTTGACGGTTAAAAAACGACATTTCTTTTGCATCAACCTAATAAATTAAAAATTTGAATATTAAATCTAAATTTGAATAAATTAGCTTCAGATTATAAGAATTAAAATATTAATCATCACTCTGATTAGCATTGACACAATCCCGAATCAACACACAACATTTAAACACGCAAACAATACATAAAAGATAAACATTCCAAAAATTCCTCACAAATCGAAAACGATTTATCAGAGTGTTATTTAGAAATTATGAATAATTTTCATTTGAATGCAGAAATAAAGTCGTACCTTTTAATAAATCTGGATAGTTGTTCTTAATAAAATCAGTTCCAAGCTTGAAATGGACATACAAGAGTTTGCCATACCAGTCGGTGCACTTCCTTTGAACTGTCAGTAAGAACTTGATAACCGCTAAGAGATCATAAAAGATGTTATAAAACAATCGAAAATACAAAAAATAAAGGAAATTATGCAGTTTCTCACACCCATCTTTTTGATAAAAATCGAAATCTATTAAATTAAATAATATTAAAGATTTTTTGAAAAGTCACATCTGGACCACTTTTATTGTATTTTTTTATAAGATGGAATCAAAAACAGAGGGCCCAAAGTCGAGAATTAAACTTTGGTGTGAAAACATGTTTGTCTATTAGATGACTTTCATTTAAGACCTTTGCAAAAATTAATTCGCCTTAAGAAAGAGATCAAATTACTGGAAAAAACCATTTGGAAAAAAAGAATGATAGAAGATTATTTTCAACATAACGAAACATGGTTTTATGATCATGTATCATATATTAGTGCACATGTGATGTTTTGATTTTGTCCTACATTTCTGGGTGCTTGCAAGAAACGTTTCTCGACCCGCTCACTGCACAGCTTAAGACAGCATGTTGTCTCTCACACCATGAAGTTTTTTCATCAAATACACTTATTCGATAGTCTGTGCACCATTGACGAAGGTAAAACAATTTTAATTAATTAGAAGTCAATTGATATGTCTTCAACTTTGCCACTGAAGTATGTCAGTATCTTTTGGAATATTTTCTGAAGACAAGGCTTAATTAACAGAAGCTGTAAAAGCTGTTGATAATCTAAATCTTCCGATCTCTATTCCTTTGACTACGGGATTTGGAGTAAAATGAAAGCGTAGATTTATCACAAAAATAAACTAACCACATTTCAGACTTTTTGTGAGACAGTTATTGCATATGACTGTGATCTATTTGAATATATATTTTAGACGCTTACTGAAAGCAATTAACACAGGTTTATAAGTCCCAATGACTAATACATTCATATATGCAATTTGTTTTGGAAAATCCCTTGTTCTCAGGGTAAGAATCTCTATCAAAATGTTACGTAACTTTAGGGGACCTATATATTATTAATGGACTGCATAAGTTCCACAAAATTATATTATACTGTTTTTTTCGCCATGCTCCCTCAGATATGCATGTAATTCGTCATGCTCATAATCGTCGATCAAACCGATAACTCTGCACTGGTGTAGCACCGTGTCATTGAGACAAATATTCGTGTGCTCCTGCACTTCTGTCTTAAATAACTTCCTTGTAAAGTACAATATCCTTTGTTTCTCTTTCGCCTCTTCACCATCATAGAAAAAAGGTTTGATCCATTCCGATGTTTCTGTTTTATCAATATTACTCAGGAATAATATACAAAATTATACACTCTTGACGAGAATAACATGAACACTAAGAAAATAATTTTATTACTTAATTTAATACATTTACATGATAAAAGATAAAATAGGAAGATAAATAAGCTTTGCCTTTTTAATCCTAATAATAAATCATCGTAGAAATAAAATTGATTTGAAGAATAAAATTTCAGCAATATGGAATAGTTTTGTTAATAAATGTCATGATTTATTCAATTAAAAGAATAGAAGAATAGATACCATAACCACAAAGGTCGATTTTACAAGATTTTAAATAGTAGGATAGTCGAATTCTTTTGAATTGAAAATCAGATGTCCGAATTCTTTTGAATTGAAAAGCAGATGTCCGAATTCTCTCGAATTAGGGAAGAAATTTTAAAATGCGAATAAAATTTTTATTATTTAACTTTTTTATTTGATTTCTTCAAATTATTTTAGAACTATATTTAGATTATCGTAAAATATCAAATTAGTTCATCTATAATACAAATAAGTGTTTATTATTTGTAATTACAATTTTTTAATAAAAAATGATTTTTTAGTAGTAGAAATCGTTAGATGGAGTATCAAATCTTATGTAATCAAAGATCAGAAATTGAGTAACAAAACCATAAGGAAGCCCTGAAGCATTAGTTGAGATTAAAAAAATATATTTAAAAGTAAACAACAGTTTCAACGCACATAGTCCTCAAGTTTTTTATAGAAATAATGAGGTATTCATTCTAATTTAAAGTATGAAAGCCTTTGTTGACAAACAAGCATATAAAACTGATATTAACTTTGGACAATCCTACGTTTCAAAGCATTTTAGTTTTTTGCGGCGAGTTAAAAAAAAATTAATAACACAATAAAAAATAAGATTTTGTGGAAGTTCAATAAGGACTTGAGACTTGTTAAACCTACTGTCAAAGATTGAGTCTCAGTAATAATCTAGAATTCACAAATCCTAGACCGAAGCTGTTAAGGTTTATAGAAGCACATCAGATGTGTAATTCATATTAGTATCTAAAAGTTTTGAATAAACCAATCAGATCAATACTATATTTGTATTTTCCTGAATCCGATGTGTGAGGAATGTTTTATATTTTATATTTTGCAGGTTGTATGTTGATTCGGATTGTGTCTCTCCTACCCAGATGGTTGATTGGTATTTTCTTTGATTCCTACTAATTCAAAATAATTTCATTTCATTTTTAGGTAAAAAGATGTAAATATTTTTTTATTTATTTTAAAAGTTAGTATGAATTTCAGAAATATATTAATCAAGAAAAATGTCGAATAGCGAAAGTGGTTTGAATAATCGTTGTAATGATGATTCTGTTTGTGACGTTGTAAAGAGATGGAGCGTTCAAAATGATACATTTCAGATTAAGTGCAGCAGTCTGCAAAGTCAAATCCTACTAAAAATATTTGACCTTTCTAAAGGAAAAAGTGATGTAAATTTGTTTTCCAAATTACTAGCAATATTAGGAATTTGGTTGCCATTTAAACTCTTAAAAAATAAGCACTTTTCATAAATAACCGTTAAAATGAGATCATTGAAAATCATAAATATTTGATTGTTCAAAGTGATAAATGTATAATTATTAATGTTACGTGTATTTCTTCATTTATAAAATTTCATATTCCGGAAATTATCTTTTTATATGAAATTAACAAATATTTTTTGTGTCCATCTTATTTTTGCTCATAATATTATAATCAATCAATTGACATAAGGTTAAAAAAGGTAATTTTCAATTTTGACAAGCTTCAATCCGGACGAAGATTTAAGGCCAGAATCATCAATTATAGTTTAATATTTGTTAGTTTTAAAAAATGTTAATTTTAATGAATGATTTAGAAAGTTTTTACTTATATTTTAAGATTTGGAACGATTTTATTTTGTCATTTTGAATGTTAATTAATGCATTGTATTGTTCTCAATAATGATTCACAGAATTACCACTCATAATGTGAATGAAAGCCCTTCTGTAAAGCAGAAAAGTGATACTTTTTTATAAAAGTGAGCTGACAGATTATGAAATTGTCCTTTGATAAAACTTGTATTGCTTATTAGAGGAAACGCTGGAATTTTTTTAATTCTAGAATCCGAATGCTAATATGTTACTATTTTTTGTTTTAATATGGAAAACAAAAGTTTTAAAGCGGAAACTCCGCACGAAAAGATAAAGAACTGAATTATTTCTTTTGATTACTTTGGTAAATCAAAATCAAAGATAGAAATTGATGTTTTGAGAAATGGAAATAATGCAAAATAAGAAAAAATTAATACTAACAATTTAATATTAACAAGATAACAAGAAACAGCCGTCGTTAGGATCATAAAACGTGGCTGTACAATCGGATATCCGGTTAAGTATTCGCTTAGTGCAAAATCAGAGCCTGAAACTATTGGATCAATTGTTGAGTTCATAAGTTCGTGAATTTATTTTATCTTACTAATTCGAATATTTACATAAGTAAAAATTATTATTAGGATCATTATCATAAATATCATTCAACATTTCATAACATTTTTCATTCAACTTCAAACATTGAAACAATAATAAATTATTTGCATTAGGTTGTCAAGTATGAAATTTGTAGGCATGATTACAATTTATTTAAATAGTTTTGTTGCTCAGTACTTTTTTTTTATTGCTACGTATCTTGGCTATTAAAAATACTGATAACCGTTTTAATGATCACTATTTTAAAAAAGGAAAAAGGCAGAAATTTGAATTGTAGGGTTCAAGATTAAAATCAAGATTCCTTAACTCGCAAAACTTTATTTCTAACAAACAAAAATTTTTTAAGCTATTTTCTGAGGAACAATGTTTCATTTTTAGCACAACCAGATATTATATTTGAAATATAAATATTGATATATAATTTTAGTCAATAAAAGTTTTTATACTTTTAAGTAAAATAAATTATAACTTTAAATTTTCTTTAAAAGAAAATTATATCCCAAAATATTTTTTCTTTATTCATGTTATAGTCTTAAATAAAAGATTA
Organism: Girardia tigrina; assembly: GCA_001938485.1. NCBI lineage: Eukaryota > Metazoa > Platyhelminthes > Tricladida > Dugesiidae > Girardia > Girardia tigrina. The sequence continues at coordinate 65,926 of MQRK01182251.1, forward strand.
ATAAAATGGATTATCAATATTTATTAACAAAAAACAATGTTTAAATAGTAATATTTAAACAACATATAAATTCTTATTTTTTAATAATTTCTATTTTTTTATTCATTTTTTAATAATTATCATAAATTATAATATAACATCCCCCTTTGGAAATCAACGATATTTTGGTGCTGGATTCCTGGTGCTTCTAATCGGGTATCTCGTCTTTCTGACAATTGATTCTTTCCTTGATATAAATGACATACACTATTCATAATCTATTGGTGCGTTTAATTCCCCGTTGTACTTTTTTAACTGATTATAATTTCTTCTCATTACTTTCTGCGATGTTTTATCTTGAAGAATATAAGTATACTTATTTAAAATCTTTTGTATTGCATATGGTCCACTGTATATTGGTTTACCCAATCTTCTCTCTCCGTTTTCTTTAACCAGTACTTTGTCTCCGATATTTAATTGCTTATACCATGTGTTTCGATTATATATATATATATATCAGCTCAGTAACCACAACCTGTTTTCATTTTGTCTATTATCAATTTGTTTAGTTTTTCTTGTTCTCGTTTAAGCCACATCACATAATCATTTATTGATTTTGTTGTACAATCATTGTTGGTTGTGATTAAGACTATGGGCTTTCTACCAAAAACAATTTCAAAAGGACTAAGGCCTGTTGTCTTTTGATTTGAACATCGTAGTCCAAACTCAACCACTGTTAAAATGTTAGACCAGTCGCCTGTCCTGTTCGCCATCATACACGATCCCATTAACTCATTTGCAGTTCGAAAAAGTCTTTCAACTAAACCATTTGATTGTGGGTAATAAGGTGAAGAGTGTGACTTTGTTATGTTCATGCCTGAACAAAATCGTCGAAATTCCGTTGACGTAAAATACGAGGCATTATCTGAATGAATCTTTTCTGGTTTTCCATATTTAGAGATCCATTGATCCCATAAGGACTTTATGATCNTACTCGAATCAATTTTCTTAATAGGAATTAAAGACAGATATTTTGAAAAGTAGTCAATGATGCCTAGTACATAACGATGACCATCTTTAGTACAGCGAAAATGACCACAAATATCTATTCCAATCATTTGAAATGGTTGATTTACGAAAAAGCTCTGAAGAGGGACTTTATCACGACCATTTTTTCCCTTCATTCTTGAGCATGCTTCACATTTCGTAACAAAATTCTTTATATCTGTCGTCAAATCTGGCCAATAAAATTCAATTTTCATTGCATTTAAAGTTCTTTCAATTCCAACATGACCTAACAAATTATGCATTTTGTGAATCATATTGAATCTGTCAGATTTCGGAACTATTAATCTGTATGTATCTTTGTCTAATAAATAAAGTACATTTCCTCTAAGGCGTAAATCTGGTAATTTAGACAATAAAGTTCTAAATCCTTTGTTTTCTTGAACATCTTTGCGTAGACTTTTTATATCTATTTCTTTTTTCAATATTTTGACAATCGATTTAATAATCACGTCTTTAAATTGATTGTCATCACTAATAAATAGCTTGCATATCGTTTTTTCTATATTTGATTTATTTGAATCTTCATCGTTAAAAACTTTGACATTTCTTTTCTTAAGGGGTTCATTGTGTTTCAGTTTACATTGTTCACAGTAGCCTAACCTGGAAAGAGCATCGGCATTAACATGATCCTTTCCCTTCAGGTATTCTATAACCATGTCGTAAACTTCCAGTTCAGATTTCCATACACAAAATTGAGAAGTGTTCGGACTATCCATTTAAGAAACCATTTTAAAGCTTCATGGTCAGTTCGAACTGTAAATTTTTGTCCTAATAAATAATGCTTAAATTTTAATACAAAAGTATAAATTGAAAAAAGCTCTTTTCTAGTAATTCAATATTTTCTTTGGCTTTTAATCAATGTTTTTGATGCAAAGGCCACAACTCCTTCTGAACCATTCTGAATTTGTAATAATACCGCTCCTATAGAATTTTGGGATGCATCTGTATCGAGAACATAGTATCCATCACGTATCGGTAAAGCTAATACTGGCGGAGAGGATAGTGCTTCTTTAAATCTATTAAAAGCATTAATTTTATCATCATCCCAATCAAATTTAGCATCTTTTTGAATCATTCGTGTTAAAGGCTCCGATAACATAGCATAATTCTTGATAAATCTCCTATAATAATTGCACAGGCCCAAAAAAGACTGCAACTCTTTAACACACATTGGTATATGCCACTGTTTAATTGCTGTTATCTTATCTGGATCTGTTCTTACTCCATCAGCATCAATAACATGACCAAGATACTGCACTCTGGTTTTCAAAATACAACACTTTTCTGGTGACAGTTTCAGTCTAGCATCTTTAATTCTCTGGAGTACTAAGCTTAATCGTTCATTATGTTCTTTTATAGTTCTTCCGAAAATCAGAACATCGTCTAAATATATTAGACACTTACTGCAATTTTCTCTTTGCAGAATTATATTCATCATTTTCTGGAAGGTGGCAGGAGCAGAGCAGAGACCAAAGGACATTCTTGTAAATTCGAACTGTCCATGTTTTGTTGTAAAGTTTTAGGGTTTAGTTTTCGCCATTGAGTTAATTTGACTTTCATTATCTCTACTTACTTCTGAAATCGAATCTGAATTTTGGCATTCCGATCAAAAGTGTATTCTGATACAATGCTATTAAACAATAGAGTGTATCAATTTGGTTCAGGAAATTCGTGAAATGTAATTTTAATTTCATTAATGAGTTTCGGGGTCACCTAGGAACACAGGTACACAATGACGAACGGGAGGTAACCGTGGAGTCAGATCAATCATAAAGTGCTCATGATTTACGACAAACGTTTGCTGTTACAAAGCAAACGATATTGAATCACTTGGCTAAAATCGGTAAAATGAAAAAAAGTTGGATAAGTGGATTCCACATGAGTTTATTGAGAAGCAGAAACAAAAATGTTTGAATGCTTGCTTCATGATGCTTTCTTGTTATAAATGTGATCAATTTTGAATTGAATTGTCACTTGGGATGATAGGTGGATGTGGTGTTAACAAAGCGAGCGCATTACGGTCAAGGAACCCCGGGGTTGGTGTGGAGTTTTAGGGTCAGGTATGAATAACTGCAAGAATCACCCCACCGAGAACAACGGCAAGACGAGAGGAGAACAGTATTTTCACTCTGTGAACACTTCTATGATCAGAATTCGGTATCAGCCCTGATGCACATTTAGCTTTTGGTGGTAATCCGTTCGTAGAGAAGACGCTATTGTACATCATCTATTTTAGGATCGCATTATCATGAATTTTGTGAACGACGAATGCTATCGAAAGCCTCTGCCGATTTTCGTGATATATGTCGGTGCGAGATTCTGTTTGACGACTCGACACGTTCATCAAAGACCCCCTTGAGTGGTAGAACTTTTAGATTCTATTCCGTTTTATGTTTTATCAATTCTCATAATGGTTTTCATCCATGATTTTATGTATTTTTTTAATCTTTTCAAATTATATTACTCTACCAACCACACATTCAAAAAACAATCAATAATATCATTTGAAAACTCTGTTTAATTAAGGAATAATATTAAATTCATTTTCAAAATAGATTGTGTCACTGATACAGCTTCGACTTTCATAAAAACAATTTCTCGATTTAAGAACTGTAAAATTTGGTGATGACTCGATTAATCGATTAAATTTGTGACGCACGACTTTAACTGAGGAAATCTCCAAAAAATCAGTAATCTCTAATTCTTCAATTTTTGAATTATCTATTCGTCAGTTCCCCCAAAGTTTGCCCCAAGATCAGATATGGTAATCGCAAACTTTCAGCAAGATGGATGGACACGAATGAAACACCAAAACACAGTCCAAAACACTACCATCACGAAAAGAAGCTAATTGTGAGGGTGTGATGATCTGACACAGGCGTAATCCACTACGACGTCATAAAATCTTGTTCGTCGATCACACCAGATGTCTACTGCAACTAATTGGAAGATATGATGCGGAAACTAAAAGAAAAAACAACCGCCTTTGGTAAACAAGTCGACTCTCACCTTGCTCAACAATAATACAAAACTACATACTTCACTTAAGACTGTGATAAAACTACAGAAACATGTCATTCGGAATTTCTGCATCATCCTCCATACTCACCAGACATAGTCCCAACTGATTACCATTTCTTCCTTGATTTTACTAAATTTTGGATAAGAAAAAATTCAATTCCGAAGATGCAGTAAAAATGCCTCCCAAAATTTGTATTCAAATGACCTCAACAATCTGCCGCTCAAATGGTACAAGTGTGTCCATAATATTGATGCATACTTTGATGAATGACAGAAATATTTGTATTGGTAGATTATCAATAAACTTTGATTTTAGTTCTGCAAATACCTAATAGTAATATATTGATCATATTTGCAGTTGAGCCTTTTAATTATTCTCAAAAATAATATTTACGGAATAATTAAATCAATAAATTATAATGTAAAGTCATTATTATTGACTCGAAAATAATTCACACCTTCAATGTCATCCACCATTTCAAATTCTAAATAAAAATACATTTTATTTACAATAAAATAATTAAATGTCAAAACTAAACCTTTAAAATTTTTTTCAACAATGTCTGTACCATATCTAAATATTCTTTGTTTTTTCTCTTCTTCTGATTTGCATTTATCAATATCTAAATAGTTTTAACATTATTATAATTTTATACTTAGAAGATATTCAAACGAGAATATTTTAATTTTCAAATATGATAATTCAAGAAGTAAAGAATAATATGGGAATGTTTTTTTAATAAAACTGTCTTTGAATGATTTGGGTGATATTAATAATGATTTTGATTTTAAAAAACAATATAGAAGCAGTAAATGGTTTGTTTGATATTTATCTTCACTAGCAAACAACAACCTCTCACATCGTCCTCGATTTAAAGTTTCAGTCATTCAATATTTTGAATAAATATTCTGACAGTTCAAAACGTTTATTTGGTATTTTGTTTAATAAATCAATGTGGTTTGATGTGGATAATCTCGAGAAGAAAATGTTGTTACCTTTATCATCAGCATATCAAATTAGATGATCATTTTCCACGGTGCAAATATTCTGACAAACATTTGTTATAATATGGAAGTTGAAAAGAGAACTTCAGTAGCGACTTTCTTTCATCAGAAAGAATATTAAGACTATCTGAAAAAGTCATCAGTCACAGTCTTCTGATAATTGATGCTGTAAGATTTATAAGTATAATTTATAAGATTTTAATTCTCAACTTTTAAATAATTATTAATGTTATTAAATTTAGATATCTATATTTATAATAAACTGTTAAAAATAGAACTACAAAAAAACCTTTTGGGAGAATTCAAAAATTGTAAATTAATAAATTATTTTCATACAATCGTATATTTTCTTTATTTAAATGTCGGAAGAGTCAGGAGACATTTATACGACCAATATCGTTCCTAACAGATGCAATAAACGAAATTTTTCTGCTGTAGTTGATTTGTATGATACATGTAAGTAAGTTTTATATTTTAATAAATATTTTCTATATTTTTTATAATTGTTATTTCATTTATCAAAAAGAAACACATTATTCATGGTGTCAGAACATTTTTTTCATATCGAAGGTGGATAAATCATTATTAAGGAATCATTATTAGGAACCACTTTTATGTTTTTATGATTTAAATGCTTGTGAAATATAAAGAATCAATTTACTTGTGTGAATTTGAAGACTATTTAATTTACTTGATCCACCCTTTTTATGCTATATTTAAATTAGTTTATTATTTAAAAAAAACTTAAAATTAAATTTGAAAAGTTCAAAATCAAACTTGAAACTCTGTAGCATAAATTTTATTTAGTATCATTCATCCGATTAAACTCACTAAAAATACATATATTTTTATACATATATTAATTAATACTAATATTAATACTAATATTAATTAATATTAATTAATACATATATTACATATAGTTTTAATTACACAATCTTTACTTTATCAGAAAGTAATAGAAATCTTAGTGTTAGTGAAATTTTAGGATCCAAAAAATCTGACATATAGTTTTTCATTACTTGCGCTCTCCCACCCTATTTAACACATTGACTGCTGTTGACATCATGTACCGAACGTCTGCTACGCGCGCTACGCGTGGGACAAAAAAGTTTACTGCCGCGCCTTTTTAGCATTTAACACATTGAATGCTGAGTACGAGATATCTCGTACTTAGCGTCTTAGTAATGTAAGTCAAAGTACGAGATATCTCGTACTCAGCATTCAATGTGTTAAATTTATAAAGAAGGAACTGTATTTTTTCATATTTGTTTCCTTTAATGAAACCTAACAGGATTATCATAAGTTGATTTATTAGTCTGTAATCCTAGAAGGCACTGTTTGATACAGTAAGCAGGTTGCCCTAGACATTGACTGATGGTAGTAGATTCATGTCTGTGGATTTGCATCCCATTTTATTGATAATCTCAATAAATTGTTTAGTCATTTTATGCATATTTTTATTTATAAAATCGTTAATAATTCAGATCGAAAATTGGAAGTTTGTAGGTGGTGTAATAATTTTTAAAATTATAGGAAGAATGTCTCTTGTGAGGCATTAATGATCAAATCACATATTCCATCGATTAGTGTTCAAACAAGCATCTTACATTTTGTTGAAAGTATTTAATGAGCTATTAAAAAGATTAATTGTATTATCACTAGGGATGTACCGGTTTTCGGCACCGGCACCGGCAAACCGGTAATACCGGGTATTTTCAAGCACCGAAACCGGCAAATTTTGCCGGTTTTTGCCGGGTTTTTTTCCGGTTTTGAAAAAATAAATGTTACTCGCTATGAATATAAATATAATGAAAAATATTATTTTCGAACGAAAAATTTGGAAAAAAGTCTTTTTACTTAAATAATATATTTGTTTAAATATTCATTTATTATTATCACGTTTAAAATTACTATTCAAATTATTACACTATGAGTTTCAAAAATAAGACAAGTCATGTCGTGCAATTTTATACAGTATGTTCAAATGCGTCTCACATCGCAAGATGTAATATCTGTCATACGAATATACTACGTGGTCAAGCTGGAAATACTAGAAATTTCAGTACTTCAAATCTAATTTCTCATATACGAAGTAGACACCCAAATGAATACATCAACATACAGCATCCTACGTCACATCCAATTGCTTTCTCTGAAAACTGTCCTTCAATTCCAACAAATACCAGTAGTTCTCAACAAACTTTGGAAGTATTAAGAAAATTAATTGGGTTTTCTTTACATTTATTTATATCAAAATTTGGATTTTCACTACATCAATTCTCCGTAAACATCGCTACTTTTCTGAGTTTGTAGCTACACAAGCTAAAGATAACCTTCTTCTTGTTTTTACACTTTAGTGTCTAAATGAAAACACTACAAACGTGGAGCATTTATTTGAGTTTAATAAATGTTAATAAATGTTATTGCTCTTGACAAGGACAGCAGTATCATACTATACAATGCTGAAATAACCAACAATGAATAACGCTTCTTACACTCGGCAAGAACAAACAGCCTGTCGAATAACTTCATCCTATGAAAAATAAGGGCAAAGACCCTCTGCAGTGCATGTGGCTTAAGTACAGAGACATAACTCCATGTTTTCCGTCTCTGTAGGCGAAATAGTCCGATGATTATAGGTCGACATAATACCATAATGAACATTGTCATGGAGGTTCTAAATACAGATAAGCCAATCTTATCAATCAAAACCTACCAGCAATGCGAATTCAACCAAGACAGAATATATCTTCAGCTATACAACTGTGAAAGTAAAGGTCTCTGGTTGATCAACATCAAAACACCCTACGACACAAACAAACTGTTTTCAAACGCCAGATCAGAGAATGAGAAAAAATACGAATACCTAAAGAAAGAAGCTAAACAGATCATTCGAAGATGGACGATTCAATTAGGGACTATTGTCGTTGGATGTCAGGGCTCATGGTCAGAAGGGAATAACAAAATCATCAACACATTGAAAATATCACCTACAGGAATGAAGAACCTAAAGCGAATGTGTCTCATATGTAATGTGAAATTTGCCACATCAACGTGAAGCAAACACAATACAGGTCATAGGAACACAATGATCAACGAATAAACCAGAAAATACTAAACATGTTAGAGCGACTCTAGCTCTACTTGTTCAAACGATATCTAGATGACTACTTGAATTGTTTATAATAGACTTCGTTTTTTATTCAGTGGAATATTATTCGTGATATCCGCATTTATATTTTTGGTGTTTATCTTTGATAATGCTTGAATTAACCTTTCAATCTCAATAAAACATTGCTTTTGGTATGACCATTTTACAAATAAAAAGATACTGTTTTCCACAGTGATGAAAAAGGTCAATTTGGTCTAAGATTATCTCAATTTTTAACTGTTTCAAATAACATCAAATCCATTAATATTTAATTCAACCTATACTGTTATAAATATTATTAAAAATATGTGATTTATCAGAGTGTTATTTAGAAATTATGAATAATTTTCATTTGAATGCAGAAATAAAGTCGTACCTTTTAATAAATCTGGATAGTTGTTCTTAATAAAATCAGTTCCAAGCTTGTAATAGACAAACAAGAGTTTGCCATACCATTCGGTGCACTTCCTATGAACTGTCAGTAAGAACTTGATAATCGCTAAGAGATCATAAAATATGTTATAAGACAATCGAAAATACAAAAAATAAAGGAAATTATGCAGTTTCTCACACCCATCTTTTTGATAAAAATCGAAATCTATTAAATTAAACAATACTAAAGATTTTTTGAAAACTCACATCTGAACAACTTTTATTGTATTTTTTATAAGATGGAATCAAAAACAGAGGGCCCAAAGTCGAGAATTAAACTTTGGTGTGAAAACATGTTTGTCTATTGGATGACTTTCATCTAAGACCTTTGCAAAAAATAATCCATCTTAAGGAAGAGATCAAATTACTGGAAAAACCATTTGGAAAAAAGAATGATAGAAGATTATTTTCAACATAACGAAACATGGTTTTATGATCTTGTATCATATATTAGTGCACATGTGATGTTTTGATTTAGACTTACATTTCTGGCTGCTTTCAAGATACGTCTCTCGACGAGCTCACTGCACAGTATCTAATAGCTTACGACGTCATGTTGTCTCTCACACGATGAAGTTTTTCTTCAAATACACTTAGTCGATCGTATGCGCACAATTGACGAGGATAAAAACAATTTTAAGTAATTAGACGTCAATAGATAATCTCTTCAACTTTGCCAATGAAGTATGCAAATATCTTTTCGGAATATTTTCTGAAGACATGGCTTAATTAACAGAGGCTGTAAAATCTGTTAAAAATCTAAATCTTCCGATCTCTATTCCTTAGAGTCTTACTCAAAATCCAGTAGTCGAAGCCTTAGATTAATGTATTTGGAGTAAGATGACAGCGTAGATTTATCACAAAAATAAACTACCTAGATTTCAGAATTTTTGTAAGACAGTGATTGCATATGACTGTGATCTTTATATATATATATATATATATATATATATATATATATTAGACGCTTACTGAAAACAAGTAGCACAGGTATATAAGTCAGCATGACTAATACATTCATACATGTAAATCCCTTATTCTAAGGGTAAGAATCTTTATCAAAATGTTACGTAACTTTAGTGGACCTATATATTATTAAGGGACTGCATAAGTTCCACAAAATTATATTATACTGTTTTTTTCGCCATGCTCCCTCAGATACGCCTGTAATTCGTCATGCTCATAATCGTCGATCAAACGGATAACTCTGCACTGGTGTAGCACCGGATCACTGAGAAAAAAATTTATGTGCTCCTCCACCTCTGTCCTAAATAACTTCCTTGTAGCGAAAAACCTCCTTCGCATCTCTTTCGCCTCCTCATTGTCATACAAAAAAGTTTTGATCCAATCCGATGTTTCTGTTTTATCAATATTACTCATTAATAATATAAAAAATTGTACGCTCTTTATGAGACTAAAATGAACACTAAGAAAATAATTGTATTACTTAATACATTTACATGGTAAAAGATAATATAGATGGGATAAATAAGCTTTGCTTTTCTAATCCTAATAACAGATCATCGTTTACGTGTTAGATTTGAATTTAAAACTGAAATTTGATATTATTTTTAGTTATTATTGATGTTTATGTTCAATTTAATAAAATTATGATTTGCTTCAAAAGGTCTGATAATATTGGTCATTGTGTTCAATGAATTGCTGAGGATTTATTTGATATAAGGGAACTCTAAAAGATTACATCAACTGTTGGAACTCTTTTAGGATAAGTAGGGACAATTATTACTATTTTAAATAAACCTGGAGACTAAACTACCAAAATTCATATGTATATGAACACGTAAAATCATTTTTATTAATAATTTTAAAAATAAGTTAACAAAGAACAACTCGACACGTAACGCAACAACAATAATATTTTTTAAACTTGTCTATGAATGATGCTGAATAACACTAATAAATCTTACTAACACAAATGAACCACAATCACAGTTCTCTGTTGCGAAAATTAAGAGCGTTATTTGTAAGATTGTTATCAATTCTCAGGTTTTTGAGTGATGGATTGTCCACAAGATTTAAACAGAATCTTTGGAGATATTAGGACTTTTGATTCGAGAATAAGTGTAGCGACTGTAATACAGGACGTTTCTTTTTCCGCAGACGGTAACTGGGAAGTAAATGTTTTGTAATTTTATTCCATAAATTAAACAATCAATAGCGCATTGATTTTTTTTATTATTTTTATAATACTTTTATTAATTAATTTTAAATACATTAAATGATGATCTTTGAATAATTTCAGGAAAAAAATATAATTTCGAATTGTGCTTGGCGAACAGATTGATAAAATAGAGCATCTTCATCTATCTCATTTTGAAAGCAGGATTTCAATGTTTAACAATACATTCCAGCAAACAATTTACAAATATTTACAATCTTCTTTTTCATCGAGATAATTCTTTGAGACACTTACAATAATATTGAATTATAAATAATAAAAACCTATTTGTATTATAGATGAACTAATTTGATATTTTACGAGAATCTAAATATAGTTCTAAAATAATTTGAAGAAATTATTATAAAAAAGTTAAATAATAAAAATTTTATTCGCATTCGAAAATTTGTTCTCTAATTCAAATTCGGACATCTGTTTTTCAATTCGAAAGAATTCGGACACTTAATAAAAATTAAAATATAAATATAAGTAATGAATTACTTTTAATTCAATAAGGATTATTTGTAAAAAACACATTTAGTTATTATTCTATAAATATTTGAATCGATTATATTTTCGTTTTTTTAATGTTTCGAGGAAAGAAAATTCGATACTTCAATGCGTGAGAAAGTATTTTTCATGCATGTTAAAGAATATAAGTAAAGGAAATTTTAAAAATTTGAGAAATAAGTAAATCTATAGTGTTCGATAACATTAAAAAACTTTAAAAATTGAATTTGTCATCGCAAAAGAAATCTGGAAGACAGAAGTTGAATGTCGCTACTTAAAAGATGTGTTTGAAGAGGTTATTTTCTCAATACTGTTCAGGTAATAAACGAGATATAAAATATTCAAACAGACATTTTTTTCTCCGTCCATATGTATACGTCGAATATATGAATTAAATTATTCATTCTACAAGGTGAGATTTTCTTACTGAAATATTAGTATGATGTAACACTTCATTAGGCTAAAAACAAACCGTTTCTGACACCTATTCAAAAGAGACTTGAATGGGCCCATTATCATAGTAAATGGAGCCAAAATGATTGTAATAAAACTTTTTTCAGACGAACCTCGATTTGAATTGTCTATGGGCCAAAATGGAAAATAAATCTTAAGAGTCATTATTATTGGACTGTTTAAACTGAACACTCAAATTTCCATAGAGTGTAATGACTTGGGCTGTATGACAAACAAAGAACTTGGCATTCTTCACTTTATAGAGGATACAATGGACTCTACCAAGTATACCAAGATATTAAAGTAAAGTCTAATCTTAAGATTTCGTTTTTCTACAAGAGAGATCATCTTGCCATGCAGTTAAGTTTACAAAAACTTGGGTGATAAAAAATAATATTTCATTCTGGAAATGGCCTTCAGGTAGCCCAGATTTAATTAGTATAAAGAATGTTTTGGCAATGGTGAAAAAAAATTACGAAACAATTAAATTAAATATCACTTGGAAAAAAACTCTTAATTGGTTGCTGCTGCTGATACGATTTAGTGAACACTACAATAATAAAATTTGAAGTATGAGTTTTTCATGATTTAATTTTTTATTATTTTTGACTCAATTAGTGTATAATTAAATTAGTTCAATTGATTTTTGTAGCCTAATGTTTATTTTCTAAAAAATGTGAATTATAGTATTTTCTCTTCATTAAAATTTAACGATATTTGTGACGTCACAAGGGGGTGGGGGGTTGAGATTTTGTGACTCGTTGTGAATGACGGGGAGGGGTTAAAGTCATTTTTTCGTGTGAAATAATTTATGAATGGCCCCTAATTAAATGTATTTTTTGTTTTCTTTAAAAAAAATATTAAACTTAATTTTTATTTATAAAACGAAGTCCGGATGAAAATCTTCTTTTAATAACCAATATCATCCATTAAAAAATATATTTTAAGACAATATATTTCGACGGATCTACCATCATCTTCAGGTCACTAATTAATAATCAATTCCCATGTATATAAACACAAAAATGATGATTATGTAATCGATTGCATGAAATCACGCTAATCAAAAATTCTCAACAAGCTGGTTGAGACTGCCGATTGAACATTGATTTTAGGGCAACGCGACCTAATTAGCAATGCTTCACACGACACTCTGTCCCAATAACTGTCAAAATGCTCACAGAATTTTGAAATTATCAAAATTAACATCACATTTACATTTTTTCCTATGTTCTGCAATATTGCTCTCACTCTCTTTTCGACCATATTCTTGAATTCGTTTACAGAGATAACGGGCAGTCTCTCCAATGTATGTGGCATCGCACCCACTACATTTATATTCATAAACAATATCAGAACAAAGTGTTAAAGGTGTAATAGATTTATTACTGAACATATTTTTAATTTTATGAGATCGTGATATAATTTTTAAATTTAATTCATTGTTAGTTGCTTTTAACAATGTATTTTTAAAGTTTTAGAATCCTTCAGAATAAGGTACAATTAAACAATATTTAGGTATATTATTCATATCTAATGATCTTTCGATTTCTTTCTTCGATCCATCAGGAGAAGCCAAACTCTGATTTTTCGAAAAATCTTTCAAAAGTATTTTATCTACTGTTTCCTTTATTAATTTTTCTAGAAAAGATTTAGAATAACCATTCTTATTTGAAGTTCGTTGTTAAATAGAGTAACTATGGGTTCGCCTTTAGCCCCCACTTTGACTTCAAAATTTCTTTCGAGTATTGAAGATAAAATTGATTCTTTTACCGGTTGGAAACGTCTAGGGTATAAACGTTATGTTGATGATATTTTTTTGATTTTTCAAAATGAAACAGATATTTCTCTATTTTTAAATTATATGAATTCTTTACATTCAAATGTAAAAATCACAATGGAGACAGATCAAATCAAGAAATTGTTTTCTTGATGTTTTAATTGAGAGAAAAAACGGACGTTATAAGACGGAGATTGTATACAATATCGAACAGTTTCTGTGAATTTAAATATTGTAGATATATGATTAGTATTCTTATTTTGCGCTCACGGGCTCTTTCATCTACATATAGGTGATGGGGTGAAAGTCTTAATAAATTAAACAAATTATTATATGATAATGGATATTCACAATCGATAGTGGAGAAATTAACAAAGGAAACTATTGATAAATTGATTGGCAAAAAATAATACTAAAATTTTAGGCGTTAAAGATCAAGATCAATCTTGTAAGACTAATAAAATTTTAGAAATTGGATTTGTTTTAATTGTACCGTATTCAGAGGGGTTTGAAATATTTAAAAATTGAAAGCATGTTCGGCAATAAATCTCCAACGCCATTGGGATTGTGTTCGGATCTCATTTACCAATTTACATGTAATTGGTGTAACGCCACATATATTGAAGAGACTTCGCGTCATCTCTGTAAGAGAATCCAGGAACACAGTTGCAATTAAGATGGAAGTAACATTGCAGGACACAAAAGACATTCGAAAGGAGATATAACTTCACAACACTTTAAAATTCTGTGTGAGGAATATTTGGTGTGTGGATGTTTTTGTGTACTGTTCGCATGTTTAAATGTTGTATGTTGATTTGGGATTGTGCCTCTCCTAATCAGATGGATGATCGATATTTAATTTTTTATAATCTGAAACTAATTTATTTAAATTCAGATTTAATATTCAAATTTTTAATTTTTTTTCGAACTGGGCAATCACCAGAACCTTCGAAGGAGAAGAAGACCTTTCATCTATTCTTCCCGGTTACAACCTGGAGAAAATACAATACTGTATTGTACCAGTTAACTATGGCAACACACATTGGTTCACCATGTGCTGCACTAAAGGTCATGTTTTTATATTCAACTCCTTGATGGAATGCCCTAATGAAAAACAATTAACGACACTCATCACTCCATTCATCAACGCCCTCAACAGAACTGCGACGGACAAAAACAATAGACTCTTTAACATTAAACTTCCGATCAAATACAGCTCATGCGAACAACAAAAAAACAATTTTGACAGTGGGCCATTTACATGCGGATTCATAGAGAACTTTATCAAAACTTTTAAATAAGTTTATTGATTTTATTTTTGTAAATTTTTAAATAATTAAAATCAAATTAATGTTTAAAAATGTCTATAAAAATATTTTATTTCAGCCAATAAAATTTAAATTAAATATTTTAAAATAAAGTTGTCTTCTCAAGTATAGTTCAGATTATAATGGGAGATATTGAGAATTGATTGATGGATCTAAGTGAAAGCAATACTATTGATCATCATAAAGATGATAAGAAATGTGAATGTAATGAATGTTCTGACCAATGTGTGAGTTCTTTTAACACTGTGCACTCAATTTAAGAATTATTGGAAGAGAGAGACTCGTATGAAGCGTTATATATAAGATCTTTGGATCCTAAAATTAACATTCAAACTGCATTCTGTACAACTTTGTTGAAAGTTTTTAAATGATGTAATGATGACGTATTGATTACATAATCATTAAAGCACTATATAAGTGAATTTCGTTTGAAGAATCATTTGTTCTGACTATTAACAACATCAATATGAGTTTTACAACATTTATTATTATCACAAGCGCATTCACTATTTGACATCTCTCTTGATCAATATATTTCTGAGTTCAAACTAATTATTTCAATAAATGAAAATCTGTTAATAAAAATTACTAATTATAAAGAATCTAATTGGTTGAAATTAAATCTAAACATTTTAAAAAAGAACATATTAAATTAATATATTAAAATTTTAAATTACATTAAAAAATAAATAATACATTCAAAAATTATTTTAAATCTTTTTACTTTACAATTAAATTAAATTATTTTTAATTAGTAAGAATCAAAGAAAATACCAATCATCCATCCGTGCAGTTGAGGCACAATCTGAATCAACATACAACATGCACAATATCAACACACAATTCAAAATATTCCTCACACTGATAATGACGGTTAAAACATCGAAATTAATAAACTTTGATCGTCTTGTAAATTTTTCATCAAATTATTATTTTAATTGTGTTCGAATAATCGATCACTATAAATACAAATACCAATTTCCATCTGCGGGGAGAATCACCATTCTAATTACAATATACACCATCAATACATTCACACTTTATACAATTTAAAATATGCCTCACAATTATATATATATATATATATATATATATATATATATATATGTATATACAGGGGTGGCCATAAGTCGCTTTACCTAGTTTTAATAATAATAAACACAAAATTCTAAATGATACAACTTTTATTTAATCAGCGTACAATAATAATTTCAAAACAAAAACTTGAAA
>MQRK01182259.1:7034-22842 GCA_001938485.1 Girardia tigrina
TATATATATATATATATATATATATATAGTCTAAGGAATATTAATTTTATGTACATTTTGAAAAAATCTGTCTTAATAGATATTTGTCACTGCTTGCTCCAACACTGGCTTCAATCATCATGTAGTAATTCAAAGGATATGTGAACTCATATACTTCATTCAAAAAGAATGTGGAATATACTTTCTATCTTTTCCAAGACAAAGTCATCTAAAAACATTTGTAAATTTATGAACTCCTATCATAATAATATTAACTTTGGAACAGAATTTGTGATCAATAATAATCTTCGGAACCTGGATATTCATGTTAAAAGAATAAATTATAAATGTGATACAAAGTGGTACACAACGGCAACTGACACAGGACTTTATACAACATCAAAAAATACTACAAAGATTGTATTATCAAGTTGATTCATAGAGTATGGACAACTTTTATTATATAAACATCACCCTACCCTTCTCGAGTTTACCTAAAAAGACAGAACCTCCTTTTTAAGCATTTTAGTTTTGCTTTAATAGAATTTTTGAGCATTCAAAATGTTTTTGGATTTTGCTCTACACTAAATCTTTCAAGTAGCCCAAAGTAAAAAAGTAGATCTTGCTACCTGTGAGGGATAATTTGGAATGTTGTAAGTTTGTTGTTTGTATGCTGTTTAGATTTGTGACTCTCCTACTCAGATGGGATTGATATGTTTATTGATTGATTATTTGAATCTAATGAAATTAATTTCATGATATTAATTTTAAGTACTAATTAATTAAAGTTTGATAATTATGAATTTTAATAATATTTTCAATAAACGATTTTAACTTATTAAATTTAATATATTTTAAAAATTAATGTTTATTTAAAAAAATACGTAATGTCTTTTTATCCAATAAAATTATGAGAAATTAAAATTTAATATTAAAATTTCTCATTCATTGTTTTTTTAGATTTGAATACATTAACAAAAAAATATATCAATCAAAGAAAGATGACCTCTGAAAATTGTTGTGAAGAATCTGTTTGTGTTGGCAATAAATGTTTGCATTCAAATTGTGATGTTGTTAATACTACCAACGTAATGAGACTGTTCCTTGTTTTATTATGGGTAACTAATGGCTAAAAAATTTCGCACATACTTTTGTTATAAGCAGGAGCTACAGACTATAGGAAGATAGTCTTCTTAAAAATTTCAACACAGAAACTAAACGTTTCAGGAACATATCTTCAAAGCAGTAGTAATTGTGTTGTCATTGAAAAAGAATGATCTGTACAATTTAATAGCCGAAAGTCTAGATTAGAATTAACACGCATAGGATTTTAATCTGGTTCTTTGACTACCTACATCTGAATTGTAACGTTTTACACTTCTATTTTGTGTGAAAGGTATCTTATAAGAGAACAAAGGTTAGTCGAAAACAAGTGCAGAGGAATCATCATTTGAAGTAGTCTTTAAGGTATATCAATTTTTGATGATTTATCTTCTTGAGATGGTTCTGAAAGACTGAAAATAAAGTGATACGTTCATCTAATATCCTTTGAATTGATATGTAAAGATGTTTTATTTCATTTGATAATTTTGTAATGCTGAACTCAGCAATATCAACCATTGATTATGTTGGTCTTTTTTTTGGTCTTTTTTTCTTTTTACTCCGTTGTCCACTTCTGAAAAAGTGATTTCCAGAATCTGTTTCTTTGAATTTCTGAAGGTATTTAACAGAATTTGATGTGAGGGAATTGTTTTTCTATCATTCTTTAGTAAATTCTACTTCACTAATATGTACGACTAAAAGTGAAGAGCCAAAGTGATAGATACCTATGCCTGAAATTGATAAAATATATTATTCTAAAGTGGTGTTTGAAATTGTTTTCCTTTAACGAGTGTACAGCGTTTTACAAAAAAGTCAACAACGGCGGTTATCTTAGTTCATTTTACGTAAACATTCCTCGTTTCAAATCCCATGCGTTAAGATCTAAAAAAAGCCCTAATCAAACTATACTATTACTTTCATAATGATATTATTGTAATGGAAATAACTGACCCATTAAAGCTGTGTATTATGCAAAGCAAACATGTCTGGAACAATATGAGTGCCCCCTTTTTAGGATTTTTTTATTATTATTGAATAATAAATTAACTATTATATCTATAAAAATATAATATTTTTATATCAGTTTTTAATTAGTAATAAATCACAAAAATATATTTCTATTTTATTCCTTTACAAAATTTGATCCAATTCCCAAACAAAATTGTTCTTAAAAAATAAATAATGAATGAAAATAAAAAGAATATTATAAACAAATATACGCTATTTATTGAATAAACATTTATTTTGTAAGACAATTAATTTCGACGGTATAACCGTCATCGTCAGGTCTCAAGAAAAAAATGAATTTTAAATCTGCTTATATAGACAAGCAGTGATTGTGTCATCAATGCATTATTATGTCATCTAAACACGCTCAATAGGGTTTTCGAGAGACCCGTTTGCACATTAATCATAGGATCTCAAGATCTGATATAAAGTGCTTCACAGGCCACCCTCTTCCAATAGTTTGTAAAACGAGAACACAGAATTTTAAAATCATTTATGTTTATGTTTTCATTCGACTTAAAACTCTTTCTGTGTTCTGCAATATTACTCCCACCTACATTTCGACCATGTTCTTGGATTATCTTACAAATATACCGTTACTACTACTATACCGTCGAAATTAATTGTCTTACAAAATAAATGTTTATTCAATAAATGGTGTATTTTTGTCTTTAAAAATAAATTGCCATCATTTTTTAATTTTTTGAATAAACAAATATATTATTATATTAAAAATACAAAGAATAATTTTAAAAAATCCCTATATAATATTAAAAAATTTTTTAATTAAAACGATATAAATTTTTGTTTTCTCGGAACGAATTTATAGATTTTTTGTAATTTTAATTATAATAAAAAACGAAAATTTTTTTAATAATGTTAAATTTAATTTTTTATTTTGTTTTGATTTTCTTAAATAAAAATTCTGAATAATGAAATCCAAACAAAATACAAATTAAAACAAACAACTTTCAATGAAAACTTTTGCAGGTAGTTTTGTAAATTAAATAATTTTTTATGGAAAAAATAAACAAAAAATTTTAATTTGAAAAAATATAATTTATTAGATTTGACTCTATTAAAGATTTCCACTTCAAACGTTTTCAATCAATCTGTGGTTCATCAGTTTTAGTTTTCTTTTCAAAATGAATCGGGAATCACATTTCTTAATATTATATAAAATTAAAAATATATACAGAAAAGAACCGAAATCTTTATTTCAGTTTTATGGGTAAAATATTTTTTATAAAATAATTAAAATTTAAAATATTTTTTTAAATAGTCACTTATCAATATTTCTTCTAAAAAAGAAAAATATTTAAAAGTACAAATAAATAATAAAATTGCAATTTCAATTTGGATATTGTAAAAAATATCTTAAAATGATAATCATTAAATTTTTAAAATGTGTATTCATAGAACAAAATGATTCATCCAATCATATAAGAGTATTTCGTCGTAGACTGCATGTAGTGTAATTGTGAAAATGCACAATAAAATGTCTCTGGAAATTTAAGTTTCCCATTTTGTTTAACAAATATAAGTTGGCCATATTATACAATTTCTAGTTTAGGCTGAGCTCAATCCAGGTCAACTACGAAATTATCAGAATTACATTGGAAACAATTAGACATAACTTTTGCAGAAACATCACCAAGAACAACGGTCTTTGTGAACCACTTATGCACCAAATCAATTGCCCCTGAATTTGATATCCAAGTTGATGACTTGGAAATCAAAATGGGTAATCCGTTTGAGTTTACAGAGGTGAATACTGAACAGGGGATTTCTGCAATGGAGAAAAACAATAATTCTTCAACGGGTTACTCAAATATATAATATAAAGATATTTTATACTGTGACACAGTGGGTGCAATTTACACCAAGTTATATAATAGGATAATTCAATCCCATATAGTTACTTAAAGTCGGAAGCTATTTTTTCTATTTTACTTCCAAAGCCGAGCATGCAGGGACAATATTGAGAAGGCCAATAGCTCTTCAAAATTCTTACCACACTCTTAAGAGACTAACTCCTACACCCATTACAAAAAATTCTGGAATCCCATGATGGATGTGCTTAGCACAACTTTCTAATTAGGGCAGTCCTGGATAGATACTATAATCAAATATATCAATCATTCCATGTCACAATGTTGGATGCAGCTGATGCATTTGAATCAGTATCAGTGGAGACAATGCTTTGCCTCTTGAGAAGGATAGGTGTGGGAGAAAGATCTTGCAATTAAATACGAGTCTTATATAAGGATTGTTCATCAGCATACAAGTGTAGCAACATGGATATAGAGTAGATTCAAATCATTGTGTTAGTTCAACAAGATTACCATTAGGCGGTTGATTTTTTTAAGACTATACTTGGTTATAGTGCCAAAATATGACATTCTACATGAGATTACTAATTTCAAAAGTTTTACTGACTACAAAAATGATACAAAAATGTCCCCGTAATTAAAAAAATACTTTTGTCAAAAATCATAAAAAATCGATAAATTGACATAGAAATAGCAATTTATTTTTACAAAGCTTTCAGTTCATTGAAATGCAAAGGTCAACTTGCAAAATGCAATAGGTTAATTATTTGTGCAATTTAAAAGTTGTTGTGCAGAATAAATCTGTTGTTCATCTTGTCCATACTTTTGGCATTAATTTCTTGCATAATTCTTAGGTCGATTTTGGCACAAATCTCTGAATTCCTGGTATGCTGCTTAGCTCCTTTGATTTAAATGTTTTCAAGGTCTTCATACCTGAAATTGAAGTTATTCTTTGCTCTAAATTTTTTAAGTCATGTTTAGAGTATTGCTTGTCAGAAAACCATATATCAGACTACGTTGATGTTATGAAGTCAAAAATCAAGCGCAGTTGATTATTAGTCGAGTCAGTTAAAATATATACCAGAAGAACATATATTGCTCTTGAATTTCATCTGGCATTGTGTAATGATGACAGACCTTTGAAGTTTACAGCTGGATTGCTGCCTTCACGTTGCTGATTTCACCTTCATGTATTTGTAACTTTGTACAAAGTCAAACAAAATGTCCATAGTATCTCTCTATTTATTAATCTTCACTTTACAATTTTTGACCTTGCTTAAAGCTTGATTTTAAATTTTCATAGTTTTCTTGCAGGTTTTCAATAAATTTGTATTGTATTTCTGGCAATGATCTTTTTCCTTTGTCAAAAACCTCATTCATTGTATGCTTCAAAATTGTGTCTAGCACATGATGCTGGCAAGCAATAAATTGAAATGGTTAAAGATTTTTTCTTTTAAATATTCTATGAAGTTTACTCGTAACTCCATTTTTACTATCACTATTAACATTTTAATTTCAGATATCATAACCTCAATACTACTCCATAGTTGAAATTTATTGAGCACTTCAACTATGCCATTGTAAGTACTATTAGATTTTCCATCACTCAATTTTAAAATGGCTAGCTTGGCTTCCTTTTTTGCACTTTTTAAATCAAGACTTGATACTCATTTATAGAAATTCTTTTACCGTCAAAATGCAGCACCTAATCATCATTTTTAAAATGATTAATTATATGTTTCTATCTTCATTCCTAATTCAGTCACCATTAACTTTGATAATGTCAAATAAATAATCTCACTTTACTTCAAAACATTGTTTTTTTAACAGAATGATATTTCTCATAAGAATTTCTTCTTTTTTGTTATAAACCCTTCATTAATTTTTGGTAAACTGAGTTTAAGCTATAATTTAGATAATTCTGCGCCAAACATTTGACATCTTGAATAAACTGACTTCTCTAAATTTGATAAGTAATTAAACTGACCAAAAACAGAATAAGCTTAGGGTATTTTATTCATATTATGAAGTGACTGCAAAATTATGGGTATGTCAGAACTCATTGATTTTGATTTCTCAAAGTGGACTAACATTTTTGACCAGGCTTTGATATTTTCAGGTTTTTCATCTATCTCGGAGCTTATTCTAGACATTCTAAAATATAAAGTAAATGGAAATACTTTTTAAGTCACATGCGAAGTTCAAATGAAATCCAGTTAACACAAAAAACCATTTTCATTAGAACACGTTTATATTGACAGCTAACGACAATAATTCAATCTTGCGCTTGTAGAAATAAAAAAAATTTGATAGGTTAAAACTATGTCTACTTAAAATTATTTATTTTGACGTTTATTTGTATCATGTCACACATTAAAAAATTTTAAAAAAGCAATTATAAAGCGTTTTAATTTTTAGCTTAATTATAAAGTTATTACAGAAAACAAATACATATTTACGGAGACATTTTTGTAATAAAATGTCTCAAGCTATACATTTTTATAAATAAATATAACAATGTCAGTTTTTAAAAATATATCCATTAAATTTAAGGAGAAAAAGTTAAAAAGTCAATCCCGTAGTATCCATGTTGATGTTCGATATTGCAATTACCCGGGACTGATATCAGACAATACAAAGTTTTCCTGATTGAATTGATGATAGACAATCGTAAGGTTAGTTACGGCGTATGACTTGGTTCTGATGGTTAATAGTTTTTGCATACAGTAAATTGAACCAGCACAAGGTAATTTAATAACATTTTGTGTTCTTGAGTTTTTATATCATTAAAATTTAACATTTCAATTTGGAAAAAGTTCATCATCATGAGGAAAGAGTTCTCATGATATGAGTTTTGTGACTTTGAACAATTTTAGAGTTTGTCAACTTGTGAATTATTTCTTCAGCATTAACGCACATAGTTTACTTATCCAAGAGGAATTACCAACTATATGTTACCAAAATATGCAATGCAACTCGTACTTAAAACTACAGGAAACTCAGCACCTCGCCCAATAAAATAAGTTATCCTGAAACAGACCACAGCACCGAAATTTCAACATTCAACCACCTATGTACCATGTGGTTAATTTAATAAAATTTCTGATTTTTGACTTTCAATCTTTTTGAAATAGAATCAAATTTGGAGTATGCCACAATTGATAGGAGAAATCAATTCTTGCAATGCGGATTACAGGGTTATGTCAATCCATACCTTGCAATCCTTAATAACTGTCACATTCCTTCCTAGATTTTCATACTAAAATCGACCCATTGATCCAACTTTCAGTTAACCCCGCTTGTGAACTCCATGGACTACGGTCAGTGACAATCTAAAAGATTGTGGACTAATTTCGATCGGGATCTGATATTAAATGAAAGGTAAACAGATGTCGATCTCTTTTGTTTTCGCAAGTAAATCTCACAATTACTTAATTTAACACTTATATAATATTTCAATTGTAATGATATACAATAAGTAATTTTTTTAATACAAAAATAATATATTGTTAAAATTTATAAAATCAAAATAATATATATAATTTTTACTTCAAGTGTAACTGTATAAAATAACGAGTATTATATTATTATTTAATTAATGAAAAATATTGTCTCATATTAAATATCAAATATATTTGTACATTTTTCTATAAATATATTATTTTTTATAAAATTATGTATTAATTTAATTTTTAATTGTTGTTTTTATATATTTAACATTTGTTATTGATATTTACAATATTGTTTTATTTAGAAATTTTAATAATAATTTTAATTTAAAATAGA
This sequence comes from Girardia tigrina, assembly GCA_001938485.1. Taxonomy (NCBI): domain Eukaryota; kingdom Metazoa; phylum Platyhelminthes; order Tricladida; family Dugesiidae; genus Girardia; species Girardia tigrina. The sequence goes on from MQRK01182259.1 coordinate 14,741, forward strand.
CAGATCTTCAAATGCAATTTTTATTTTTTAAAATTTTTTTAATGAGTATATTAAAAACGACTCAGAATTTTTAGTCAAATACCAGTGAATGAGCTACAAAATTATATCAAGAGGATTTGCATTTTTTTAGTAAAAAAACATCTATTTTTAACGAAATGCTTCATGTTTTGTTTTTTATTTACATATACAACAGATAGATCTAAATAATTAAATGCTCAAAAGAAAAATAAAATAAATAAGAAAAATATATAAAAATAAAAAACGAAATTTCAATTAATATTATAATAAAGAATGAATGTAAGCAAATATAACTAATTCTTTTAGAGAAAAGTTATTCTTTTAAATTTAGCATTTGAAATAAGAATATAACAAAAAAATTAATGATTCTGTTAATCAAAATAACAAAATTTAATTTATTTAATTTAACCTTAACATTTTTAAAACCAAAAAAATATTAAAGTGCTATTGTTTTGAGATTTCCAGGTTATTTAGGGGTCATTTAAGAAGAAGAGAATGGTTAGAAGCAGATAAAGATGAACGAAGGTCTATGTAAAATATTTATTGTTATATATTATTAGTTTTATGATAAGGAAATTACTATAAATAATAAAGAAATTGAGGGATTTAATTGGATGAAAAGAACATGTTTTATTAATTTAACAAGTAAATAGATATTGTCAAACAGTAAGTAGGAATAATTTTATAATACTTGTTGTGTCGCAATTATTTTATTGATTTTTATTAATTATTGTAATTTTTTATATTAAATGTTTATTGTGTAATTCCATTCTATTAATAATTGATTTTGTTTTAACTTGTAAAATTAGTTATTTTTTCTTTGAAATTATACAAAAATTGTATTTGAGGAAATATATTTAAAAATATATTTTTTCAAGAAACACCTAATCGTTTTTTCTTAAATTGCGGAATTATTTTTTTTATTATTCAAATTTGTATAGACTTTATTCATGCTGATAATTCCGATGGAAAATCAATCGAGTCTACTAGATCAACCACACCAGTCAAGTTGAACTAAATTTTATACTTTAAGTATAATAAATTATAGCTTTAAATATTTTTTAAGGAAATTAAATCCCAATCTGTTTTTTTATTTCACCACACTTTTGTAACTTTTATTATACAATAATTATCTTAAAAATAAACTTCTTTAATCATTCAAACTATTAAAAATATATTCATTTTTTTACTGAAATTAAATAATTTTTAAAAACTAATTTTTAATTTTTTTTATTTTAAAAATTAATTTTACATACAGAAAACTTCTGTAATAGTTCATTTTATTAAAAAAAGCTAAAGTTCACCAAAAAACTCCCTAATATCCCCCTCGTTTTTAAAATTTTTGAATTTTTCAACATTTCGAATAATTTGTCTACCATTTTCGTCTTCCAACTTGTAACTTCTTTGGTGAATTTTTTTTTATAATTTCATATGGACCCTCGAATCTATCTTCTCCTTTCGTTCTATTCTCCTTTTGAATCCAGGCCTTTTCGCCAACCTTATAAATTCTTCGTGTCACATTTTCATCTGACTTGTTTTTTTCTTTTAATCTTATTCTGGTATCCTCCCGGTTTATTTTTCTGTTATCATACCACTTTTGTCAGTCCATTTTCTTCCCAAATACGAATTCTGCTGGACTGCACCCTATCGTCTTTTGTTTTGTTGCATTTATAGCAAATTCCACTTCCGTTAATATATCTGCCCAACTTGTAGCGTTTCTTTCTTTCAAACTTGCCTGTATGAATTCTCGTATTGTCCGAAACTGCCTTTCAATTATCACATTTGTGTTATGGTGATATGAAATAGAGAAAATCAATTTGATACCTTTTGCTTCCAACATTTCTTTTACTTTTTTTGCTTCGAAACATTTCCCGCAGTCTACGTGGATCTCTTTTGGTGCTCCAAATTTTAATATCCATTTCTTTAATATAATTTGTACTATTGTGTCTTCATCTTATCTTTTAATTGCTGTCAAGCTCATGTCCTTACTGAATTGGTCTTTTATTCCCAAGATATATCTTTCTTTTCTTGCTGTCTCATTTCATGGTCCGCAGATGTCTATATTAACTTTCTCAAATATTTCTGACGTTGTTATTTTTATTTTTTCTTCCTTTGTCTTTGTGGTTATTGTCTTTGTTCGCTTACACTCTAAGCATGTTCCTATCACTTCCTTTACCCTATTCTTTTCTTCTTCCATGTTAAATTTGTCCGTTAGATATTCATATACTTTTTGCGTTCCCACATGGTACAATAATCTATGTGTTTGTATGTTGAGATCACTTCTTATTTCTTTCGGTATCCATTCTTTCATACCCCTCTGTCTTGACTCCTCGTAATCACGGCTAATAATCTCGTCTTGTTTTTTTTTCCTTTTTTCGCTTCTTCGTGTTCCATTTGGCATTGTGTACATGTGTCGCAATTCTGACTTGAGTGAATATCAGCGTTGCCATGTAGCACTCACTTTTTATATTCTATTTCGATATCCAAACTACTTAAGTAATTCATCCACGTTTGAAATTGAGCCGTTAAGTGTTTTTTTGTATGAAACATGAACGTTATAGCTTTATGATCCGTTCTTAATTTAAATTTTTTCCCGTACAGATAATAGTTGAAATGCTGGCAGAGATAAAAAAATTGCCAAATGTTCTTTCCTTGTTATGCATTAACCTTTTTCGTGTGCTGACATTGAATGTGATTTATATGCTATAACCTGCTCTTTTCCCGAACCACCTATCTGTGACAGTACCACCCTATGCTGTCAAAGCTGGCATCTGTATCCAGAATAAATTGTTTTTTGAAATTTGGGAAGCTCAATATGGGTGCCGTTATCAATACCTCCTTCATGTCCTCAAACGCTATTTCGCATGCGTCCGTCCAGATTAACTTTTCTTTATTTTTTTCTGTTTTTTTTATTTCATCATACTTTTGTAACTTTTATTATAAATTAATTTTCTTAAAAATAAACTTCTTTAATCATTCAAACTTTTAAAAACATATTCTTTTTTTACAGAAATTAAATTATTTTTTAAAAACTAACTTTAACATGTAGTAAACCCTTTTTGATCCATAATCATTTGATCCATAAAAAATGTTAGGGAGCGACACATCGTATCGTACATTGTTAAATATGGTCGATGCATCGTCTCATCGTTAAACGATACATCATCGCTCCCTAAATAATTCTATAAAATCAGTTAAAAATTATAATTTAACTATTTTTATCAAATTTAATTCCCACACATACAATATTTGCCTAACTCATTTAGACATGTGCAAACAATTACATAAAATAATTAAATTAAAGTTAAATTGTCCGCTAAAAATAGTTATAAACTTATTTTTTAACAATAAAAAAAATTCCAAACGATAAAAGTTTAATAAATAAATTTTTTAATAATGTTTTTTCGGTAATTGAGTTAAGTTTCCCTTTACGCGGTGGGATGGAAAATCAAGATTTAAATCCAAAAACATTAAACATCTTACATAAATCAACCAACATATTCACTTGTGTTAATTTCTTTCTAGACTAAAATGGATCTGCTAACACATGGCTTTCTATTTGTAGAGTGATCTTCCACCTTTCTAAATTTAGTCGGATCCATCATCCTTCTAGACATGTTGTATTGCCCTCTCTGACATTATTTATTTCTTTCATTTGAATTTTAATTTTGACATAAACTTTGTGAATGGAGGTGCATTATTATCTCATATTTAATTTTTGTTGCATTCATTTTGTTTGTTAAATGTACTTGCGTTTATGTATTTATATTTTATTATGGTCAAGAAAGAAGTTCAAATCTGTCGAGGAAAGAAAATAAGAATGAAAGAAATTTTTCTCAAGCAAATGAAAAAAAGAAAAGCTGTAGACTATATTTTTCCTCATGATTTATTTTAATCCTGATATTAATAATTGAAAATGAGTAATTGCTAATAGTAATTGTAATACCTCACTTTTGTTAAAGGAGAGTGGTACTTATATTCTTTGATTTTTTATGTTTTTTGTGTGTGTGTGTCATATCTTATACGGTTGTACGACACTGGTGACGTGGTATGAATTGGCGTTATTTTATTTTATTTTACTTTGTTTTATTTTATTTTTATTTCGTTTTTTTATTTGTTTTTCACTTCGGGTAATCTCCGAGATTACCGTTGAAACAAAACAATGAGAAGTAAAAAAAGAAAATCCTAAAATAAAAAAAGAAATGAAAGATCTGAAAAAAAGAAGGAAAGTATCAAATAAAAGAAGAAAATCGTATTATATTTAATTACGACAATTAATTACGATTATTAATTTTTAAATACGAATTCAAAAAAGAAATAATCGATAGCGATATTAATATCGTTATTGATCACAATTAATTAATATTGTTGAATATTGTGGCAAGCATAAAAAAATAAGAGTTTTACATTTTGTTGTCTTACTACAAATATTGGTGGTTCGGAGTCCAAGAAAATAAAGATTTTACTGATTGAATACGGTCGGTCATCGACAGACTCTCAAGCTAATGTTCACTCTTTTGCTGTGATTTTTTTTAATCTCAGAAATTCGACTTTTAAACGGTTATAATTAATTTTTTTGACTAGTGTTGTTTAAGTTAGAATATATTTTCAAGCATTATTATTTTACGTTTGGTGTTAGAGAAATTCATCCTGATCAAATTAATCGAACAATAGATACCTAACTGTGTTCGATTAGTTTGGTCGGTTTTATTTTTACCTTTGAAATATATTTTCTTACTCAGTTGAAACTCTTGTATTGTCATCGTTATTTTTTTGGAACAAAACAAGAGTTTTACATTGGTGTCAGAACCTAAAACTTCAAACTTTCACAATAACCAACACAATTTTCCAAGACATGTCGAATAATAACAAAGTAAAATCTAACACAACACAAGAAACAGACAATACCTTATCAAACACAACATATATAATATTTATAAAAAAATACATTTCAAAATCCCTGAATTTATAAGAAACAACAACCAATATATAAACAACTGGCTAGAAACCTGTATCAACCTTTTCAAATTTAACAACATTAAAAATGACAAAGAAATTTGCACATATATCATAAACCAACTACCCAACGAAATTTTAAACAAAATAAACCATAAATTAAACGCGATCTCGAAATCAATTAAATCACTGATGGAACTACAAGACACACTCAACAAACTTTACCCCTACAACCTTGACAAAGTTTTAGAAGACTGTTATAAAGAATACAGCTTAGAAGATAGAAAACCATCTGAATATCTACAAGAACTAATTAATTTTAATGATCATTTATTAAAAATTAAAAAATATCAATTTTCATTTTTCAAATTTCATAACCAAACAAAAAACTAATTAAATGAATTTTAAGAATAAGGAAACATTATCTGCGTCCAAACGTCAAGCACCGAATTTTTAGTTTGGGAGTTTAGATGAAAATTTGTCTCTCCAGAAAATCTAGAATTCGCAAGACCTTCGTAGATAATTATTTTAGACCTAGGTTAATTTAGATGAAACCTACTTGCGGTGCAAGGTTGAAGCATTTAAGAAGCTAATTCAAGTCTGTATTGACACAAATGTTGGGTAATTTTATAAAAGTTATTTTTTTTATAAAAGTTATCTGTTAAAGTTCATTTGTTCATTTGATAAACATTTTTCTAAATATCAAGTTTTACAATTCAAAATGCATTAAAATCAAAGCGAACAATTTGTTTAATTAGTAGAAATTTTTCAAACATTTATTTGAGATAAACCTTAAAATACTTTTATTTTAGAAAGCAAAAGATAATTAAGTTGCAAATCTTAAAATTATCCACAATAAATATAATTAATAACTCGACTTAATTAATTGAAACAATTACTCTAACGGATAATAAATTGTTAATGATTATATTTTGAGCTAAATATTATTTCAATAAATAATTTTGCAAACAATCTCCTTATTAAAATATTTTTACCCAATAAAAAAAAGATATTTAAAATATTATCAAAGATATTTACGACTAATCCATTTTCCTATTTATCAAAATGTAATCGAAATTATCGCATGTGTAAAAATATTAATTTTCTAATTTTCTCTACAATTATATTAATTGAAAACTAATTTATTAGAAAAATACAAAAAGTAGTTTCTTTTTATTAACAATATTTATGAATGAAAAAAAGAGAAAACCAAAAGAATGAAACTAGAAAATCAATTATTCTCTAAATTGAATAAAATTAAAAAAAATAAATAAAAGAATCTTAATTAACCTCGATTCTTTAGAATTGCTTAAAATAATATTTAAAATAAATTAAAATTAAATTATTTAGCAAAAACACCGTAAAAATATATTTTAAGTAAAACGAAAAATATAAGAAATTGTTTTAAAATATATTAAAATTTCTATTATAGAGATTTTATTACTAAAATTACTTCATAAATCTGTTTAATTAATAATATTTGAATAAATCTAGTTGTTCGATTTCGTTTTTAAATATTCATTTGTGTTTTAAAAATAAATGACAAATAATATTGATAAAACGAAGTCCGGATGAAAATCTTCTTTTAATAACCAAAGTCATCCATTTAAAAATATATTTTAAGATAATATATTTCGACGGATCTACCGTCATCTTCAGGTCACTAATTAATAATCAATTCACCTGTATATAAATACAAAAATGGTGATTATGTAATCGATTGCATGAAATCATGCTAATCAAAAATTCTCAATAAGCTGGTTGAGACTGCCGATTGAACATTGATTTTAGGGCAACGTGAGAAGATTTTCATCCGGACTTCGTTTAATCAATAATCATTACCCTGGTGCGCCCAAGCCTTTCAGAAGATATATGAAAATATTCAGTTCATTGAGAATAAAAGAAATGGATATCTGCTTCCTGGAAACATGCACTGAGGAGAATATAATTCCAAGTTTTATCTTTAAATCAAAGCTCCATGAATGCCTACAAAGTGAAGACATCAGAATGATCCACAAAAGGATGCTTGGAAGACTGATCAAGAAAGAAAAAAGAGCGAGAAATGACATTGTGAAGGCACTGACAATAATTCGATTCGCGTTATATGATGCAGGTGGTGATTTTTGTTTTCGTTTATGTGTGATGATGTCTATCAATAATTCTGATAATTTAAATAAAAGTAAATTTGCTACACAGAATAAGAAATTAAATTATTTAATCACGATCTCATAAAATTCAAAGTATGTTCAGTAATAAATCTATTACACCTTTAACACTTTGTTCTGATATTGTTTATGAATATAAATGTAATGGGTGCGATGCCACATACATTGGAGAGACTGCCCGTCATCTCTGTAAACGAATTCAAGAACATGGTCGATATGAGGGGTTAGTTTAAATGTAAGTTTCGCCAAAATAATTTATTATTTTTTTGCTTTGAAAATTTAAAAGAAATAAATTAAAAAATTAAATGTAAGTAAAAATATGATAAATAAATACTTATTGAAAATATGTTTACAGTAATAACATTGATATATTTTGATAACAGTTATGAAATAAGTTTAAATAAATTTTAAATAAATAATTAACGAATCAATATTTAAGAAATAATTTTTTTTAACAATGGTCTATTGTAAATTTAAATTAATTAGTTTTTATGATAAAGCTTCGTAGGAAAATGTAAAATAATTTAAGGTTTAGATTTTGTAAAATTTTAGAACAAAATATAAATAATCTGAAGTTTAATTTGAAATATGTAAAATAATTTAGAATTTGAATTTTGTAAAATTTTCGTAAAAAATGTAAATATAATTTGAAGTTTATGTTTCGTGAATTTTCAAAATTTAGTCGAAAGAATTTATGAATTAATTTTGGGCGAAATATTTGAATTAATAAGAAATTTGTTTAAGTATGTGAATTGTTTATATTAATAAATTTTTGTGGTGTTAAATTATGACTTTAGAATGTGATAATAATGAAAGTGGCATAAACGCAACTTACAGTCGAAAGGGGAGTAAGAGTAATATTGCAGAACATAGGAAAAAATGTAAATGTGATGTTAATTTTGATAATTTCAAAATTCTGTGTAAGCATTTTGACAGTTATTGGGAGAGAGTGTCGTGTGAAGC
>MQRK01182265.1:313-13144 GCA_001938485.1 Girardia tigrina
GACAATTATAATGATTTCAAAACGACATGAAGATATAATCAATTTTTTCAAAACGCACAGTAAAAGTGAGACTGTGACAAAGTTTACTGGCATTCATTTTTCCAGAAGAGGTTTATATGCAATAATACAACGCTATGAGAAGACCGGCAGCATTGAAAGAAAAGTAGGAAGTGGAAGGAAACCTGTTAAAATGACGTCAGACAAGAGGAAGAGACTTTCGTGCAACTTTGACTGTTGGACAAAGTGTGAGAAAGTTAGGTAGAGAAATGAATGTTTCAAAGTCTTACGTGCATAAGATGCTCAAGACTAATAACATAGTGTTTCGAAAGAGGAAAGAAGCCCCAAAGGTTACTCCGACACAGATTATTCGCCAGAAAGCCAGGTTTCAAAATCTCGCTAAAATTGTTGTGGAAAAGACCAAAACCGACTTTGTACTTGATGATGAGTCGTATTTTACACTCACAGGAGCAATGACATCGGATTATTATGTGGACCAAAAGAAGTTCGGTGATGTACCTGATAATATTCGCCTTAAATTTCGAGAGAAATTCACAGTAAAAGTTTTGGTTTGGGCAACTGTTTCCAGACGAGGCATTTCAAACCTGTACATCAGGAAATGGAAATCTGTAGCTTATAATTCGGATATTTATATATCCGAGTGCTTAAGGAAGCGTTTGCTTCCTTATCTGAATGAGAAATACCCAGCTGGTCACTTCATCTTCTGGTCAGATCTTGCTTCTTGTCACTACGTCAAAGCAAGTCTGAAGTGCTTAGAGGACAACAAAATTCCATTTGTCAAAAAAGATTCGAATTCACCTTGTGCTCCTCAAATACGCCAAATTGAAAAGTTTTGGGCTCATTTAAAGGAGAAGGTGTATGAAAATGGTTGGACTGCCGATTCTGAAGACCAGTTGATTCGCAGAATCAAAACTAAAGCAAAGCAGTTTAACAATTTATATTTTAGGACATTATTTGCAAATTTTAGACAAAGAATAATGCTTGCTAACTCTTATGGCCTTAATAGTTTGATATAATAAAATAGTTATTGTGTTATTATGATCTAGTCTTTGTTCAGATTTCCGTCAATTTGAAGGTCTAATTAAAAAGTTATGATGGTGTTAAAACTTGTGCGCTTTTTTAGTGGACACACCTTAATTTCAAATAATGTTATGCACAAAGTTTTTCCAATATAATTTATTTAACGGTGCACTATCAAAAATATAACAAAATATGCCAATCTACATTATCTTACGATATCCTGTGTTTGTATTTCTGCATGAATATTTATACAGGACTGTGGGTAATATAAATAAGATGACACTGATGTCGGCGATTGCCGAACTTTTATCTTCCTACCATGAATTATGATCCTGAAGAGGACCGATATACGTTCTTGTTAGGGCTACATTTATCATCTTTCGTTTGTATTCTGACTGATTTTTTGCCCTTTTAATCGAACAATTCAATTTCAAAATTTCGTGTGGAGTTTGCAGGTAGTTCTCTGTCCATGGACGTATTCGATCTTGCCAAAAAAACTCGCAAACATCGTTACGCGTCATTGTCGCAACTGTGATATACAAGGCCTTATTCACACTTCTTTCATCTAACACTAAGAAAATTGTTCATTTCGTCAATACTAGAATCTAATTTTTCTCCATCTTTATCACTGCCACACATCATGTTAGTGTAACGTATATAAACTGTCGCCTCCTCCTTCATCGGTTCAGTCTCTTCTTTGATTACTTTCTTCAAAATGTCATGGTCATTGTCAGGAAAAATATGAATGAAACCCTCAAATGTGTCCATTGTATTCGATAATTGATTTCCAGATATTTCGATTGAAAATAATATAAATTTAATAAAACGAATTAATTTTTAAAATATTCTTTGGCTTTACGTCTTACAGTTTGAACTTGCGTCTCTAAACAGAGTACGTCAAACAAACACTGCTGCTAAAAACATTTTAATTCATATATATAATTAACATTTAAAACTTTACTTATTAAAATTTAATTTTTAATTATAAATTTAATAATTTATTTCTTTTATAAATGCCAAAAAAGACACTTTTATTTTCTAAGAGAGTTTATAATAAAATAATATTTTTTAAATTAGAAAATATGCAAAAAATATCATTATAACATTTAATACAGTTTAATAATAATTTGTTTAATAATATCTATAATAAAACCGAGAATATTTGTCAATTTATTTCCATGAGTCTTTCATTTGAGATATATTATTTTATTGTTTAAATATTTGTTACTGACAAGTATTCACAATATGACTTCTTTTGTTTATTCTTCCAGTAAATCTGTCAGAATGAAGAGAGAAATCGACTTTAATTAATTATAAATTGTTTCTAACTTTATTTTTTTTCTTTTCATCAATGATTTTCTTTTTCCTTATATTTATTTCAAATCGTTTATATAATATTTAAGGTATAATAAACTTATTTATCTATTTCTAGACCTAATTTAATTCAATTTTACGGTTACCTTATCAAGAAAATCCAAGTAAATCCATGGAAAGGTTTCGAAAACATTAAGAAGGCCAAGATTTTTAGAACAATAAATATGATCAATAGAACTATTTTAAGAAAATTAGATTCGGTAAAATGAGATTCTAAATAAAATTAATATTTTATATATCAAAAATTTTATGTCGATAAATATATTAAAAATATCATTATTAGTAATAATATTATCATAAATATTTTTATTATTATTATTTGTGAGGAGAATTATAATCAAAACTAATAAATGTATGTTGCGTAATGTATGTATGGAATGTTCTAGGTGTGATCTTTGTATTGTTGTGTATTAGGTCACGACAGAAATAGTGTGTATGGGGAAATGAATGAGTGCATGTTTGACCCAGATTGATGACGGCATTAATCAATGATATTGCTAATTTTACTTTCTTTAGGAAGATTATATTGTCTTTGAATAAATATTATGACCGTCTCGTAGTGTTCTAACATGGCGACCACGCAAGGACACTTAAATTCTTTTGTCACCACTCGCAAAATATTCAATGTCGGAGATAATGTAGAAGAATTTTTAGAATAAATTCAAAGATTCTACAAATTGACTGGAACTCAAGGCCCACTGCAGATAACATTCATCAGGACATTTTTATCAGCTGATGTGGATAAACTATATGAAGCAATCAAAGATTCTGTAGAAGATTATAAAGAAAGATTTATTAAAAGCTTTTCAAGAACCTGCAGACATCATCAAAGATTAATATGCTGCTTTGAATATCGAAAAGGAGAAGAAACGGTAGCACAATTTTTAAAAAAAATGATATTTTAGCCGACAACGTATTGCGTCATACGTTTACGAAATAAACGCTAGTCACATTTCTGCTGCAAAACTCCATAGACAATATGGACACTAAAAAAAATAAAAATGAGAAGTGCTTTCAGCAGTGAAGAAATAAAGCAAATTATAACAAAAATGAAATTAATAAAGAAGGAATTACAAGCAGAAAATAACGTTGCGGTTTTAAAAACGGATAAACCAAGTTACGCAAGAGCCGCCCAATCAAATCAAAGATATAATAATCAGCCAATCAGATTCAAGGAAAATAGTTACTATAATGGCGAAAGAAGAGAAATACAAAAACCAAAACAAACACAATTTTTCAACAGAATGCATCGAAATTATAGTAATAAAGAAGCCTACCAAGGAAGAGAATTGTCCAATCGAATAAAAACATGTTGGGCATGTAGAGAAAAAGGCCATGTTTGAAGTCAATACCCAGACGTGCAATGTTTTCATTGCAAGAAGCACGGACATTTTCGTCACCAATGCTACGTGTCTAGGAGGAATGAGTCATACCAGAGATACAAAGTCGCTGCATTCGATGATGAAGTGGAATACCAAGATTCGGAGCTGGACTCGTTCGAGATAGTTAGTCAACACCCAAAAGCCAAAGCCCTGCCACGAGAGGAGGTTATCGGGGCGATTCACTGAATCATTAAGTTGTTTGATATTAAAATATTTGATTTTAATTTAATTTTTAAACTTTATGAATCTATTAGCAATATTGAAGTGCTAATAACATCAAAAATTCAAAATAATAATCAATTTTCATTAATTCAAAAGTAATTAAAAATAAATTTATAGTAATCTAAATGTCGCCCGTCTGACTGTAGTAAAAAAACAAAAAATATTTATGAGACGGAATTGTCCGACAACTTAAAATACATATAAGTAAATAATACCAAAAAAACACAATCATAAAAAAATTTATACAACCATATGAATTTAAGAATAAATGACAAATCACAGAATAGAATCTACGACGAATTATATAAATATACAAATCTCGAAATAAACACACAAATTTTCCTCGTATCGAGTCAAAAAGTATTTCAAGCTATAATTCAGGTCGTTAGCAAATATCAAAATTATAAATTTAAAGGGATTTGTGATAGTTAGAATATATTCAATATGTTCCGCAACTGCGTAACAAGAATTAGCGATTAGCACAGAAATGTTGTGTAATTTAAATTGACCCCACCGGGCTCAGATAGTATTGAATAAATACGTCGTACTTTGTTATATACATATATATATATATATATATATATATATATATATATATATATATCTTGTATTTTTGTATTTAAATATAATTTTATTTAACTGATGTCTTTTAGTTCTTTTACTGGTGACCACGCCGAAATCAATATCGTTACACGGACGAAACGTGAAGAGAGACAAAAGATGTTCTTAATTTCACTGTAAGGAAATCAAATTCTATGGATGTTACTGACACTTCTTACATTATCAATATTTTTAAATTTGATTTTTAATATTTGTAAATCTTTCAGAAGATGTTATTTTTATAATTATAGAATTCTCCCTTTTATTCTCCTTTTTGATCTTTTGAGTGTGAATTTATCCAACATTAGTCTAATATTAAGATCTATTTTATTTTTTTGTTCATATTTATATTTTTTGTTCATTTTATTTTTGTAAATATTATTATTGAACCGTTTCCTGAGAATATCCAGACCATTACATGTTTATTTATAATGAGAAGAAAGAAATCAAACTCTGTGAAGTAACCCTTTGATCATACCATCTTTGTTTCTCTCCTCACAATAACTTTTTGATATTGTGTAAAGTCCTGTATCTGTTGATTTCTATACTATTTTGTTTCATATCTTCCATTCAATCTTTTTACAAGAACATCCAAGAATGAGAGATTGTTATCATTCTTCAATTCTGTCATGAAATCGATATTTTGATTTTCAGAGATAAATCTCATTTAGAACCATTCTTATGGTTTATGAATTCTGCCAGGGGCGTAGCCAGGATTTCATTTCGGGGGGATATTGGTTATTATGCAACACTCTCAGTTACACACACACACTGATATCGTTAAGCTTTTTGTGGTCCTTACATATTGTTTAACGAGAATGACAATTAGACACAGAAATTACAATGTATTCTACAAAAATTTTAAGGAGTAAAGAATTTAATAACGACAAGAAGAGCTAAATTTATATTAAAAAGTTCAGTCTTCGTTGGGATTGACAAAATTCTTTCAGTGCTTAATATTTTTTGAGAGTTAAGTACAATTGAAGCTGCATAATTTCACGCTCCCTAATTTTACAAGTTGTGTAAATACAGACAAAAATTTGGAACAATAAATCATAGCTTTTATAGCATAAAATCTCCATAATTTCGCATTTTTCTTATTTCACATTTCTTTAAAAGTTAGAAATTAGACTAAATTTAGAGTAAATTAGAACTTTCAATAAATATGAATTTATAAATCAACTGTGTACATTTTTGCACATTTTGTTGTTGATATTGAGGAATGGCAGATGGCAGCGAGTGAGGATGAGATTTGATAAATTGAGATGGGAAATTGCTTTGTTTATTAGAAAAGAACCAAATAAAGGTTTCATATTCAAAAACATGTTTTGGAAGAAAAAAGACAAAGAAAGAATTACCGTTGGATTAAGTTGTAATGCATTTGGAACTAAAAAACGCCCTATAATTCTAAAAAAATGAAAAGTAACGTTGCTTTTAGATCATTAACCTTCATAATTTAGTTATTGATTATTTTTTAAAAAATATGTATGGATGAACGTTGTCATTTTTCAGATTTGTATAAATGGGTTTCAGATTTAAGAAAACCTCCAAATGTTTTTTTATAAAATATTAAACAGTTTTTTGATATAATAAAATGAAACAAATAAAAAGAATCATAAAAATCTAAAATAGAACAAATTAGTAATAAAACGAATTAATTATTCATTTTTTATTACTAAACGTTTTTAAAAATAAATTCGAAAGTCAATGATCACTTTTTACTTGATTTATTTATCAAAGAAAGTAATAAATATATATTAAAATAAATAGCTTTCACTCATCAAATTATAATTTATTGTTTTCGATGATTATTACTGAATAAATAAAAACAATTTTAATAAAGAAGATCAAAAGTAAAACTTTACTTAACCAGTGTTTAAAATAATTTATTTAACTAATCAATTCATTTTTTCAACTTTTTATTGCATTATGTTTTAAGATTCTCCTGTTACTAAAATCCGTTTTTATTTATGGATTTCAAAGAATCCTAAAACACTTAAATTTATTCTTTCTATTAGTTCATTTCATATTGGATGTCGGATTATCGTGTACTGACTGTAACTAGCTGTAAACTACCTATTTTTAGAAGCACATTTTTTGTTTTATACGTTTTTGTTAGTTTAGCATCTCTTCTCTAATTTTTTAGAAAAACCATAAAATTATTTCAAGCAATACGGAAATGGTAACAAAAATTGTTGTGGAAGAGCATTTGTGACATTGCATATCTATGAATATAGAAAAGGAAATTATGCTTCGAATGTAGCAAGAAGAATCAGTAAGATTTATCCTGAGCGTGTGATGCGAGGAAGTGCGAAAATGGTTCTCGAAATTTAGAAGCTGTTATTTTAGCTTAAAAAATAACCCGAGCCAGGCCGTAGATCAGCTGTGGATTATGAAGCTCTTCACATTGTAGTCGAAAAAGATCCAAAGCAGACGTTAGAAGAGATAGCGGATAAAACAGGGTTTGACCGGGTGACAGTTTTCTGCCATATTAGAGCAATACTCAAAGTCAGTACAGCTGGTGTGTGGGTATCACACCAACTTACTGAACAACATAAAGTTCAGCGTTTAGCAATCTGCTCTTCATTGCTTTCCAGACAGAGCAATGAACCGTTTCTTGAAAGAATAATCACTGAAGACGAAAAGTAGGTGATGCATGATAATCCTAAAAGACGGAGGGAATAATTAACACTTGGTAAAGCTTCATCGTCAACTCCAAAATTCAACATTCATGGTCAAAGAGTTCTGTTATTTCGAGGGGAATGAATGCGATTATTCACTTTAAACTGCTGAAACCTGCTGAAACAGTTACCTCTGATATTTATTGCTCTCAATTAGCACGCTTAAAAGAAGAAATCTCTATTAAACTTCCTGCAATAGCAAATAGAAAAGGTGTTATTTTACAGCACGACACGTTGCAAAGAACACTCACAACAAAATCCATGAGTATGGGTGGGAAATACTATCCCATCCAACCTATAGTACGGACATTGCACCATCTGATTTTCATTTATCCAAATCGATACAACATTCTCTAAGTGGAAAAAAGATTTTGTTCACTGGATGGTATAAAAACAGTATACAAGAGTTTTTTGATTGTAAAGATCAGAATTATATAAGCAAGGCATAATAAATCTCGTTGTTAAGTGGGAAGGTATCATAGAAAATGATGAGGAATATGCTATTGATTGCATGTGCTTCATCTTCGTGGAATATTTATTCTGGTTTTGTAATAATATCCGATATTTAATGTGAAATGACCTAATAGTTTTCCCCCTCACCTTATTTTCATTTTAATTAAATGATAAATTTTTCATATCATTTTTCAATTCTTATTATTAGCTTTCGAACTCTCTGTTTCGGAAAAAAAATTAATTATTTTATATTTAATTTTTTATAATTTTGTCTCCTTCTCTTTGCCATAATAGATAATAATAATAATCGTTTTTGAAGGATAATATCGATCTGTTTTATATATCAATATATATATATATATATATATATATAATTAAATATGATTAATTAAAAAAATAATAATTTGAATTTTTATTATTATCACAGATTAAAATCCTGAACAGATTTCTTTGTTTGTGATGGTAATAATCATTCGATGTGTTGGGTCTAAATAATTCATTCAGAAAATGGTTGTAGGTGTGCCGAGTGTTCTATTTTTGTTAAATGATTGAGATGACTCACTCTGATTAGTCAGCCAATAAGAGCGAGTCACAGAAAATTGAAGCGAATAAAATCACTTTTAGATTTTCTGTGATTGAGAACTATATTTAATGAATTATTAATGAGATTAAAAAACGAAATTGTGGGAGTTGAATTATTCTTCTATTAAAGTCAAATAAATCACGATTTTAATTTTACGAAGTTTATAAATAAACAAATCAAATTTTGAGTTCTTTTCATTTGATCTGATATTAACGATAAAAAAATTCCCGAGCTCGAAATCAGCTGCGTCTCTGCTATCAACGGTAAGTTTATGGGGAAAACTAGAGGAAAGAAAAACTTCGAAAAGTAGATTGGAACTCCGATTTAGACATAGCTTTCACCAACCATTCAGAAAATCGTTGGACAAATTAATTTTCGACAAAAATCAAACTTTTAAGCTAAAAATAATACTCAAATTATGTATATATTTGTGAAAATAAAATTTTTCGGAATTAAATAAATGTGATTTGTTAGTTTAATAAAATGTTTGCTTCGAAATTTATTTAGTTGTGAAAAATGTCAAAAAAATCATTTTTTTAGTTTAAAAATATGGTGATACAAAATGTAATAACCGATTTTTTATTACACATGGTTTTGACACTTAAACCGATTGCTGAATTTACAACTGGATTTTGACATACGTTTTGAAGTTACATGGTGAATTTCGAAAATAATAAATATATTTATATGAAACATCTAACGTTAGTAAAGAATAAATCCTTGAATATTCCCGAATTTATATCCGAATTACAAGTTCATATTGAACAGATAAAAATATTAAAGTCATATTATCAAGCAATGGATTAAACCAAACAAAATTAAAAAATGTAAAGCGCGGCAAATCTAAATCTTAGTCGACTGTGGATTTAAGTTGAAAGGTTACAGATGATCATCAAAAGGGACTAAAATCTAGAACTAACATGATTCACAAGAATGTTATTTATTTTCGGTGGCGAAGATGGACGTTCTGTCTTAGACATTCAATAATTAAATGCATGATATCTTCAAAAATTCTATCTAACAGGTATTTTAATATATCTAACCAACCAAAAAAGATATGGCTTAAATGATTTTATTTTCTTGTTTAGCATTTTAAAAATAACAGAAAAGTAGTAAAGGAAACCATGGAAAAAACTTTGTAAAATTGGTAAGGAGTGTAGTTGGAGAAATTTCAATATTTTGCCTAGAACAATTTAATATTTTTTTCTAAATAATTCTTAAAAATTCAATGGAAACTTTTTCTTTGATTTTTAGGATTTTTAAAGATAAAAAACATCGGAAACATTTATTTATGCGGTAAATCATTACTGTGAGGAATATTTTTGAATGGTGTTTATTGCGTGTTGTATTAGGATTGTGTTTCTCCCACCCATATGGAAGATTGATATTTTTAATGTTTTAAAACGTCGAGTTGTTTAATCAATTATTAAAATTTAAACAATCACTTTAAAATTAAACTAATATTTCATAAATAATATTTTAATAATATTTTCTTAAAATAAATAAAAATTATTTTAAATTTAAAGTAAAAATTATTTTTGTGATAATTAAATTGTAATTTAAATTTGTTTGAAAAATGAGACGTTAGAGATTATTATTAAAGATTATCAATCAAGAACGATTACGAGCTACGCAAGTTTTACGGAGAATTGTTGTAGTGACAATTCAAACTGTGATATAAATAAAGGTAAAGAAAACCCAATTAACGTTCTTAATAATTACTTTTATGTTTTGATGTAAATCTGAAACTACGTTTGAAAAAGGTATTGATAAAATTATATTTTATTACTTTTAAATAATTACAGCTAAAAAAAAATAATTTATATATTTTTAAAAATAGAAATATATAAAATCTGAATGATATTTTCCATTCTTATCTTAGTTTAACATTCCAAACGTATGAAATATGAAATATCAAAAATATAATTAAATATTTAAAAATATTTTATTGCAAAAAAATCTACATACAACGATGAAAAAATATTATAGTTATATCAGGAAGATTTTTTCATCATATTTAATAAAATAGAAATATTTATAATAAAAACATAAAGATCGTAGAAAAATTATTATAAAAATTCCGTAAAATGGTATTTTTTTAAAGAAAAATATTGAAATTGCAGTTAAAACCGCAGTTAGGTTTTATAAAGGAATATATATTTTGAAATCATCCTTGTATTGTTTGATGTATATTGTTTTATTTTCAATAAATATTAAAAATTGAGATTGCTTTTAATTGCGGCATATTAAAAATAAAAGAAATTGGAAATTTTCTTTTAAAACTTTTACTTATTTAAACCATTTTTATTTAACCCAGTTGTTACTTCAGCGAAAATAATGTTGGAAAACTTTAAGAAAAGATAAAATCGTGACAAAAGATACGACCAGATACATCCTCCAACATCAAGTAATAACTTTAGTAGTGTAAGAATTTTCCATCAATAATTAATAAGTCGGAATAAATTGCAAACTTTATTCTTATTTAAAAAGTGCGGGTTTTTTGTTTATTTAAACAAAAATCATCAAGAGACTTAATTCAGAATATTTTGGATCCAATATTATAATATTTTAAATGTTATCTTAGTATAGTAAAAATAATATAGATATAAATATAGTTATTTATCCTTACAAGTAGAATGACGGTTCCCATGAAATTTTGTATTTATTGAAGATAATCTGAAATATTAAAATATTTTATCAAACAAAAATGTCAGAAGTAAAAGTTCAATGAAAATCGAAGATCCTAGGTTGAAACAAAATTTAATTTTTCTAAGTGAACGTATCTTAACTTTCAAGTTTGTTATTAAGAACATTGAGACAACTTTTATTATTATCCCATTTGGAGTCATAACAAATCTCAGAAGGTCTTTCGCCGTTTGTCATCGCTCTAATTAGTTTTCTTATTTCTATTTTTAATCATTTCTATTTTTATCTTAATTTAAATAGTTAATTTAAAAATATGAACTTATAAAATGATTATTTTAAATATGTTCGAATAGTCAACTTAATAAAAAATACCAATTTCCATCTGGGTGGGAGAATCACCATTCTAAATTCAAAATTCTTAAATCAACATACCGCATCCATACATTTACACATTCAAATAATTTAAAATATTCCTCACAGTTGTAAAAAGATTAAAAATGTGATTTATTGTCTTTATATATTTAGTTGAAGATAATATTCTACCAATACTAACACGAATGTAAAAATAAAATGAATTATTTAAATGTTAAAATATTAATATCAAAAATTTAGAGTCTCTATATCTGAAATCATTGCTATTTAATACAATTCAATTCATTAATATAGGCGGAAATTAATATTTTAATATCTTTTAAATCAAAATTTTTAATTAATTTATATTTAGCATTCATAAAGACAGATATTATTAGTATTAATAATAATAATGATAATAATAATTAGTTGCCAATTTTTATTATCGATATTTTTTGAAAAACAATCAAGACAAAATTTAAAATTTGCCAAAAAAATTTTATAATTAATTTATTTGACCAAATAAAATTAAAGTTCGACATTCGATTCATAAAGTTAATCGCGAAAGGCCAAATACGCGCAACGAATGCGTAACTCACGGGGGTCAGCTCGGATCTTATGACTCCAACCCTGCCACCCAACAATCAAACTCGATTCCACCACTCTTCAGCGCTCGCCTGGTTGATTTAATTTGTTGAATGTTTGTTTGATTTAAATTTTTTTTAACTGAAATCGTCCGCACTGGGTTATCATTGTCGTCAAACAATTAAAGAGACAAATATACACCTTCTTCCGTGAAATTTCCGTTTAATTCAGCATATAATTTTAGTGCCTCTTCTGAATCAACTGTATCCAGACAATCATCCATGGAAGTTGAATGAAATATTACGCCTACTGCTTTTGGATACTTCTCTGAATATATTCCGGCCTCTAACCTCGATATACATTGAGCTAAAAAGGGTGATGCATTTACACCAAATACAACTCTCAAAAATTCACTTTCTTTAATTTTATAATTTTTCCTTCGCAGAAATCAATGCAATCTTCTCTCTTTTTCCATAAGTTGTTCAATATCGCAAACTAAGACCACTGCATTCCTTCTAGATCCTAATTTATCTTTATCGAATCTCCATGCAAATTTGATCTTAGAGTTATTATATCATTGAGACAAATTCCTGATGTCACAGTTACCGCATCAAACAAAATTCTAAGCTTTACGGTTTTCTTTTCCATCTGCAACCCCGTGTAATGTGGGAGATAGTAGGCAGCCTTTACATCTTGAAGTACATTGACCTATCTAATATACCCACTTTTTCATGATCAAATAGTACGTTTTGATAAACCTCTTCAAGAATTGCATTCTTCTTGTGAGGAATATTTTAAAATTGGTATGTTGAAATTGGTTTGTTGAATTTTGTATGTTGAGTTTAGTATTTGGAAATGTGTTTCTCCCACACAGATGGAAAATTGATATTTTAGATGTTCACGATAAATAATTATT